>CAOKZL010001960.1:0-260702 GCA_948472985.1 Iguana delicatissima | reverse complement strand
CATCAGCTCTCCCCTCCACCGGCAGTAGCACTGTCAGGTTCTGGATCTGGGCCTGTCACTAAGAGAGAAGGGGACAAAGGGGACTGTAAGTCCTCTTCCCTCTCCCCACCCCTTTTCTTAGACTGCCAAACAAACTGTGTGTATGCGTAAGGCACATGTGCGCGCACACAGAGGTCTCCAAAAGGAAATTCTGAGGCCAAGGTGGAGGGAGAAGGGATGGGCAGCACAGAGAGAAGGGGGCCTAGGAGGCCAAGTGGCTCTGTGCTTGGCCTATATTCCCTTGGGCAGAAGAGAAGGCAGGGCGAGTGGACACTGGGGTGAGGGGGCTTGTTTTTAAAGAGGCTCTACTGGGCAGCCAAAGGGACTTGGATGAAATGTGGCCAACACAGAAGTCAAATAAGACTATATAAATGGAAGCAGAGGATGGAGAAGTTCCCTTCTCTCTGCAAAAACAACTCCAGGAGCAGGTTGTGGCACAGACCATGAACTGCTAGTATTAAAAAACTAGATTAAAGCTAAAAAAGGAGTATTAAATCCATCACAGTGCCAAAACACAACCGAACAATAACTGCAAAATTTAAGTACCACATAAAAACAGAGTTGTGCTATGAAGACCAATGGACTAAGAGGCAGAAGAACTCTGGACCAAAGCCAGGGATGCTTTCACAAAAAGAAGGAAAAGTCTCACTGGAGGACAAGTGGAAGTCTTCAAGCAGTTGGACAGGAGCAAAAGGGAAAAGAAAAAGAAAGACGGTCAGCCTCGTGTGCACAGAGACCAAGAGAATTGTTTTAACAGCCAGTGTAAGGAAACAGAAAAAGACAACAAAAAAAGGCAAAATGAGAGACTCCTTCCATGAGATCAAAGAAATTGTGTTAATTAAATTAATATTCATACCAAAAATAGGGATGCTTTATGACCAACAAAGCAATACATTATGGGGTGAAGAAAAAAAGCTGGTGGAAACAGTTCACTGAGGAACTATATAAAAGAGATGAAAAAATGTCAGATTCCTTTAAGGAGGAAACATTTAAAGATGAGCCCTCACTTTTAAAAAGAGAAATGGAAAACACACTGAAAACACTTGGGAGAAATAAATCACCAAGAACAGACAGAATATCAATAGACCTGTTTCGGGCTACAGAGACAGAATCTATGCACATTCTAACTAAAAGCTGACATCAAACATGGAAAACAACAGTAGCCCATGAACTAGAAACACATAGTACACATTCCAGTCCCCAAGAAATGGGACACCTGGAATTGTGTCAAGTCTCTTACGCAAGCAAGGTGATGCTCAGCATTTCACAATGAAGACTTTCACCATATCTGGAGTGAGAAGTGCCAGAGATCCAGGCTGGTTTCAGAAAAGGAAGCAACACTCGGGCTCATATTACAAATGTATGTTGCATAACTGAGCACACGAAAGAATTTCAGAAAAAAAGCAACCTGAGCTTTACAGAGTCAGTACAGGAATGGCTATGACTGCATAGGTTGTGGAAAAAACTACGGGAAACTCCAGCGTTCTCTCTCTCCCCATGCACACGCTTGCTGTTAGAGGAATTGGGGTTTAGATAGGCTGCATGTGAAACCCGTTCATTTTTTTCTCATCTAGTCTCCTCATTTGCTCCTCCTATCCATTGTAACAGATGGTCGTAAATACCTTTGTGTATCCAAGCAACCAGACCACATGACCTGGGAACGTTCCTAGGGTCATTGGTCATACAAAGACTGCTCCCCCCACCATTTCATTTTGGATTCCAGTTCCCATTACTGTTCCTCCTCACCTTCAAGCATGCTCCACTACCCTTTTGTTTCTTCATCAGCAAGATAGTGAGTTAACAGGGAAGGCCTTACCTCACAGAACCATAGAATCCTAGAGTTGGAAGACACCCCAGGGGCCCTCCAGTCCAATCCCCTCCTGTCATGCAGGAACACATATCCAAGGCCTCTCTTTGGCAGATGCCCATCCAGCCTCTGCTTAAAAACCTTCAAAGGAAAACGAAACTCCACCATGCTACATTGAGGTAGAATATTCCACTGCCAGATAGCTTTGACCATCAGGAAGTTCTTCCTGAGGTTCAGGTGGAATCTCCTTTCCCGCTCCCTCCTCCATGTGACATCCCTTCAGATATTTAAACATGGCTATCATGCCCCCTCTTAACCTTCTCTTCTGCAGACTAAACATCCCCAGCAACCTAAGCCACTCTTCATTGGGCCTCATGGCTTCCAGACCCTCCACCATTTTGGTTGCCCTGCTCTGGACACACTCCAGCTTCTCCATATCCTTCTTGAATTGAGGTACCTTTATCGAATCTTTTCACCAGATAGTTACGATGTAGGCTGCCAACGCATATGTAAAGATAGACGCTATTAGTAAACCTTTCCTAAGTTTGTAACCAGAAACTGCCTACTGGGTTCGGTTACTGGAGTCACTGGGGGACCACTACCTCTCTTTTCATATTTCCCCCAAAAGGGGTAAACCCGGGAAACCCTCGTTCCTATCAGATCGCTGTAAACGAAGTGGTTGTCCTGCAACATTTGCGCTCAGGACGGGAGGCCTCCCTCAGGACGCTTGGGGAGAAACGTCCGCGGTATGCTCCTCGCAGAGGTCGGACAAGGCTTCCTTCGACCACCCCGTACCTTCCATTTATACGCAGAAGGTCCGGCAGGCAAAGCAGGCAGGCGGGGGAAGGAGCGCCGGCAATTTAAGACCAGCCCAGGACGCCGCAGCGCCTGTGCAGAAGAGCAAGACGCGGGACGACGACTGACCGGCGGGAGGGCGGGAGGGACGGAAGGGCGGCGGGAGGGTTTCGGCGGACAGAGACCGCGGGCGACCGGGGAAGGCCTGCCTCGGCGCCGCCCCCGCGGCCCCCGCGCCCAACCGGCCCCCGGCGCTCAGGCGGGCCCCGGGCCCCTCCCTCTGCTCGGGTCCCTCCGCCGCGCGGGCGAGGAGAGCCGGCCCACGCGCACCCCCACTCGTCCGCCCCCCGCATCAGCCTGGCACCCACTCGCCCGTGCGCGGAGCCCCGCCTCTGCCCGCCCCTCTTTCTCGCGGGGCCTGTTAGGGCGGCCCCGGGCGTCGCCTCCTCCCGCGGAACCTCCAGAAGAGAACTCGCCCCCGCCCCCACGCGAGAAGGGCGCCCCCCGGCAGCGCGTCCCTCCCGCCGCTCTCTGCTCCGCCCCGCGGCTCCACTGAGGAGACTCCGCTTCCCAGAAGCCACCGGGTGAGCGGGCGCAGGGTGCGCTGGGGAGTGTAGTTCCCCACCAAGGGCGAAGGGGGCCCTCTCCCACCCGTCGCCCTGGAGACTCGCCTTCCCGGCGGCACCCGGGGCCCGGCGGCCACTGACGTTGCGCGCTGCCATTGGTGGCGGCGCCGGAGGGGGCGGGGCGTGCGCACGCGGCAGCAGCTGTTCTGTTGCGACAGAAGGGAAAGTGCGCCGGAGCCGAAGCCGGGAAGGAAGGAACGAGCGAGGCAGACAGAGAGCGAAAGAGCCGCCGCCGCCGCCGCCGCCGCCGCCGCCGCCGCCGCCGCCGCCAGGTGAGGCTCGCCCGGCAGCTGGATGGGTGGGTGATTGGCAGGCCGGCCGCTCGCTCGCTCGCTCGCTCGGTGGCGCTGGCGGCGGCGGCGGCGTTGGGGCAGGTCCTGCGCGCTCTCCCCCGCCTTCCCTTCCTTTCCGGGGCCTCGGCCCAGGACCGAGCTGGGGACGGGAGGGAAGGAGGAACCGGTCGGCCGGCCGGCCAGGCGGGGAGGGGGAGGGGGAGGGGGAGGGGGAGGGGGAGGGGAGCGGCTTGGCCCACGTGCGGGGGGAGGGGGATCCTGCGGGGCCGTGACCCTCCCCCAGCCCCGACCCCTCCTGACCCCTTTCTCTCGACCCCTCAGCCCCGCCGCTGCGATGCCGTCGGACTTGGCCAAGAAGAAGGCGGCCAAGAAGAAGGAGGCGGCCAAGGCGCGGCAGCGGCCCAAGAAGAGCCCGGAGGAGGATCCCCAGCCGCCCCCGCAGGAGCCGGAGCAGGAGAACGGGCCGCATCCCTTGCCGCTGGCCCCGCCAGGAGGTCAGCGGTCCCCAGGCCCGCGCTGCCCGCCCCCGCCGGCCTCGGGCTGAAGCCCACCCCCCTCCCAGGAGGGGGGTGGCAGGCCTGGGGAAGGGTCCGCAAAGCAGAAGGGGGAGGAGTGAGGGGCACGGGACTCTGTAGGGAAAGTTCTTTGGCTGCAGACGCCAGGACAACCCAGCCGGTGGTGTGGAAGTGGTAGGGGAACAGACTCCCCCCCGTAGCCCTCTTCAGCCGCAGGGCTTCCATGAGAAGTGTGTAGGGGTGTCAGCTGTCCCCATAATCTTTCTGCCAAACCTGGCCACCCCCCCACCCCTCTCCTGCTCTCCCTTCACATGCAGATGTGGACGCCATCACCAGGGCCATGGAGGAGTTTGAGCTGAAGAAGGCGGCTGCCCGGGCTGTGACGGGGGTCCTTGCCTCCCACCCAAATAGCACAGACGTGCACATCATTAACCTCTCCCTCACATTCCACGGCCAGGAGCTACTGAGTGACACCAAGCTGGAGCTCAACTCTGGGAGGCGCTACGGTCTCATCGGCTTGAACGGCACTGGTGAGGAAGCGTGGCGCAGCACACGGCCAGGCATCGAATGCTCTCCTGTAACTGGGGTCTTGAGTGCCTAGTCCAGAGGCCTCTGGTTCTCTCTCAGCCACGTGGAAGACCAGCCCAGGGCCTTTCACGGGGCCGGGGGGGGCATAAAGACAACTCCCAATAGAACCAGCAGCTCCAAGGTGGCTTGTGGTTCTCCAGGATCTGACTGTGGGGTGGCCTGCACTTGAGCAAGGGGGGGCAGCCTGTTGGTGTGGATCTGTCACACAGGGATGCTGTGTTGGTTTGCTGTGGTGCTGAGGAAGGGGCTCTCCTTGGTTTGAGCAGTGGTGTCCCAGAAGAAAATCGCTGCCTCTGATGTGCCGAGGGAAGGGTTTGGGTACAAGCAGGGGATGTAGAAGAATGCAGGCTGCCCCCACAGCCATTGACACAACATGCGAGGGCTGCCTGCCCCAGGATCTTGTGGTTCCCCCAGCAAAATTGCCCCAGATTAATTAGAAATGAGCGAGAAAAAGTGGAAGAGAAATAAGTGTTTTTGTTAGGATGGTTCTTAGTCTGTTAAGATGTTTTCTTAGTCTTTTGGGTTTTTTCCCTTGTGTGCCAAAACCTGGAATCTAGTTTGTGCTATTTTACAACTGTATTTGTGTAGTTTCTGGAAACTTGTTGGTAGCTCGGAGCAAGAGGCTTGTGGGCCACTGCTTTGAGTAGCGCTTCTTTGAAATGCCAAGTTTGGTCTAGGCTGCAGCGGATTGTTTTCAGACTTTAAATTCCCAAACCATTCCATGAGAAGGTTTTGTCAGGGTAAATTTTGTTTTCCAAGTTTTTACAGAAGCAGTGGTTCGGTTTTTAGCTTTGGAAGTCAGCAGTTGAACATAGTATAAAAACCTGAAGAAAAGGTGGTTGCAAGGGCCCATGCTGAGTGGCAACCATTCATATTAAAAGCTAGGTTTGATTTTAAAGCGGACATTAGTCCTACTCTGTAGCAGATTATTAGCTTGTAACAGTCTTCTGCTAAGCATAAAAACATAAAGGTCTTGTGCCACAAAACTTATTTTTGGAAAAAATATTTCCTGCCATTAGTCTGCAGTCAGACAAGGACAGTGTAGGTAAGATCTTATATTGTTAAGAATATTTTTAATTGCCAGGTTAGAGTGAGGGGTCTCCCAACCAAAGCTAATGCATGTATTTTCATGTCCTTATGTGTTCATCAGCTGGGAAGACCATGCCATGCTTCTGTGGCCCTCTGCCTGTTTTGTGCCCCATTCCAGTCTCTCCTTGTGTTAGTGCAGCATAAAGAACGATCACAGCATTGCAAATACCATGGCATCTTTTGGGGAGCGCTTGTTATTGGCCCACACTGTGAGGGAGAGAGGCTTTTCCAAATCCGCAGCTCTTCAGGACGTGGCCTTCGTGCATCCTCTCTGGCTTCCTTTTGCTGGGAGCAGCCAGGCCGCCCCTTGGCTGAACAGGAGGATGCATTTGCAATCCTTCCTTTCAGAAGAGAGCATTCTCTCCACACATAGCATGAACCTCCGGCTGGTCCCCTCAAGACTCTTAGAGGATGCGCCCAGAAATAGCCTTGGGAGCAGGTCCCAGGACAGGTTGCCCAGCACTGGCTGAAGGGCCAGAAGAAGGCCCAAGGTGGGCTCTGGGCCCTCGTGTAGGTCTCGGGGCAGGGGCTCCTGCAGAAGCAGCCCCCACGGCTGACCAGAGGGGCACCCCACCTCCTTTGCCTCCTCTAGGGAAGTCCATGTTACTTTCGGCCATTGGGAAGCGGGAAGTGCCCATCCCTGAGCACATAGACATCTATCACCTGACCCGTGAGATGCCCCCCAGCGACAAGACGCCCTTGCAGTGCGTAATGGAGGTGGACACAGAGAGAGCCATGTTGGAGCGAGAGGCGGAGCGCCTGGCTCATGAGGATGGTAATGGATGCTCCTGCCAGGGCCAAGCCTTCCTCAGAGGTTTTTTTGAATGGAGGGGGTGGGGGAGGCAGAGTCTCCAGCCACTGATCCTCCTTCCTCTACCCCCAAAAGCGGAGTGTGAGAAACTACTGGAGCTGTACGAGCGACTGGAGGAGTTAGATGCCGACAAGGCGGAGATGCGTGCCTCCCGGATCCTCCACGGCCTGGGATTCAGCCCACTCATGCAATGCAAGAAGCTCAAGGACTTCAGTGGGGGCTGGCGAATGCGGGTGGCCCTGGCCAGGTGCGTTCCGGGGCGGGGCCTTGGGGCTGCCGGGCTGAGCTGCGCGTCCCTCTGGGTCCACCCACCACTGACACCCCGTCCCCTCGCAGGGCCCTCTTCATCCGCCCCTTCATGCTGCTCCTGGATGAGCCCACGAATCACCTGGACCTGGACGCCTGTGTGTGGCTGGAGGAGGAGCTCAAGACGTGAGTGCAGGGGGGCGGTGTCCTGGGAGGTGGGCTGGGTGGAGCCGCGTTCCCCTCCTGCTCCATCGGGGCCCCTCCACCTCCTGCCCTTGGCCTTGCAGGTTCAAGCGCATCCTGGTGCTCGTCTCCCACTCGCAGGACTTCCTGAATGGCGTCTGCACCAACATCATCCACATGCACAACCGCAAGCTCAAGTACTACACGGTGAGCAGGAGCTTGGGGTCCAGTGAGATTCTGCCCCCCCCCGCCTTGATGAGTGTTGGGTCTGGAGGCCTCTTTGGGCTGGGGCCTGCCTGGAGGAGGGCCAGGCCAAAGCCACATGGTGAGCACTGTCTTCCTTCTTTCTGGCAGGGCAACTACGACCAGTATGTGAAGACCCGTCTGGAGCTGGAGGAGAACCAGATGAAGCGGTTCCACTGGGAGCAGGACCAGATTGCACATATGAAGGTATCCACCCCACCCGCTGGCTCCCACCACGGTGCCCGTCCCCTCTCCTTCTGGTCAGTCCTCAGCTCAGCCTCCGCCCTGGGAGGGAGGAGGAGGGCTGACCTTTCTCTGACGTGTGTGCATGGGTGGGGTTGCCAGCCCCTTTTGCCCCCTCCATTGTGCCGTGTGTGTGTGCATGTGGTGAGTGCCAGCCTCTCTTGCCCCCTCTCCTTACCCTGTTGCAGAACTACATTGCCCGTTTTGGCCACGGAAGTGCCAAGTTAGCCCGCCAGGCTCAGAGCAAAGAGAAGACCCTACAGAAAATGATGGCCTCGGGGCTGACTGAGCGGGTCATTACAGACAAGGTGAGGCCTGTGAGGAGGGGTGGAGAGGAGAGTGCACGGGGGAGCTTCCTGGGCCCCGAGCTGACCCACTCTTCCTCCTTTACAGACCCTCTCCTTCTACTTCCCTTCCTGTGGCAAGATCCCCCCACCCGTCATCATGGTGCAGAACGTGAGCTTCAAATACAGCAAAGATGGGGTGAGCAGGAGGGCGAAAATGGGGCGGGGGGCTCCCTGAGCAGCACACTCATGAATCATTGTCGCTGTCTTTTGTGGGGGGTTAGCCCTGGATTTACAACAACCTGGAGTTTGGCATTGACCTGGACACACGTGTGGCCCTGGTGGGGCCCAACGGAGCTGGGAAATCAACGCTTCTCAAGCTCCTCACGGGGGAGGTAAGTGCCCCACCTGGCTTTGGCAGTGGGGTGGGGGCAGGAGGGAAGAATTGGGCCCAGGGAAGGCCTGATGGATGTTTCCCCTGCCTCTCAGCTTTTGCCCACGGATGGCATGATTCGCAAGCACTCACATGTCAAGATTGGCAGATACCACCAGGTATGCGGGGGCACAGCCGGCTCCCTCTGGGTCCTGGCTTTAGCCTGGAGGGGGAGAGAGGGCCACACTGGTCTTCCTTCCTGAGCCTGGAAGGGGGGAAACCACATCACGCTTTCCCCAGCCCAGTCAGAAGGGGCTCTGAAGTGGAGCGGTGGGCTTCCCTGTCTTGGGGAAGGGTGCAGGGGACACTTGTTGGAGGGGAGGGGATGGAGCCTGGCACCACGCCCATGCTGGTCCTGGATTCAATCCAAGTTGATGCTTTGTCCACCTGTAGTAGGACAAACCCTGCCCAGGGAAGAGCCGCCACAGGCTGCCCGCACCCTTACTGATGCTGCTGCCAACCTGTGTTGGTTGCGCTGGGGCAGATGACGCCACAGGCAGACTGGCTGACTCTCTTGAAGGGCTGAAATGGGGCAAACTTTGGGGGCAGTCAGACCTGGGTTTGAAAGAACCTGGAGCTGGGCCTCAGCTGCGCAGCCGCTTGTGGCAATCCTGCCAGAGGTGAGGAGGTGGGCAGCGGCTCCTCACGGGCTCTTCCCTCACCCTGGATGGCCTGACCCACCCCCCCAGCACTTGCAAGAGCAGCTGGACCTGGATCTCTCCCCGCTGGAGTACATGATGAAGTGCTACCCAGAGATCAAGGAAAAGGAGGAGATGCGCAAAGTCATTGGCCGCTACGGACTGACGGGGAAGCAGCAGGTGAGAAGCGAGAGGGCATCCCTGGCACTGGCACCTTCCACAGAGCTCTTGGCCTGGTTCTGGAGTTTATGGGACCACCCTGTGCTGATGAGCCCGCCCTTCACAGATTTCGCTCTCCTGGAGGTGTGTGGAGGCAAACACAGCTCAGAGGATGGAGAGAAGAGTGATCACGAATGGCTGCTTTTCATCCTGGAGAAAAGTGACTAGTGGGGTGCCACAGCATTCTGTCCTGGGCCCAGTGCTGATCAATATTTTTATCAATGACTTGGATGAAGGAATAGAGGGCATGCTCATCAAATTTGCAGATGACACCAAATTGGGAGGGGTTGCTAATATGCCAGAGGACAGGATCAAAATTCAAAATGACCTGGACAGATTGGGGAGCTGGGCCAAGGCTAACAAAATGAAATTCAACAGAGAGAAGTGTAAGGTCTTACACTTAGGTAGAAAAAATGGAATACAGAAATATAGGATGGGGGACACGTGGCTGGATAGCACTACATGTGAAAGGGATCTAGGAGTCTTAATAGATCACAAGCTGAACGTGAGTCAGCAGTGTGATGCGGCAGCCAAGAAAGCCAATGCAGTTCTTGGCTGTTTTTGTTTCCTAACTAAAAAGTTCCAAATGCTTTCATTCTTATGAGGAGGGCCTCTAACCATTCAATCACCTCAGTTCTGGGCTGTCCAGCTGTGGAATATGCTGCCTAGGAGTGTAGTGGAGTCTTCTTCCTTGGAGGTTTTTAAGCAGAGGCTAGATGGCCATCTGTCGGGAATGCTTTGAGGGTGTTCCTGCATAGCAGGGGGTTGGACTGGATGGCCCGTGTGGTCTCTTCCAGCTCTACATTTCTATGATTCTATGGTTCTATGAGAAGATTGTTCCTTCATGGGAGGGGCCCTTGAACCTGGGACAGGCCATCTGGGGGCTGGGGTGGGAACAGGCGTCGGGCTGCATGGACCACCGTGGCCTGGGGGAACGTGTCTGGCTTGTGGCTTTCTCCTCATAGAATCCTCCGTGGGAGTTGGGAGAGATTGCAAGGGTCTTTCAGCTGCCTCCCGTCTGGCTCCGCTTTCTCTTTCCCTAGAAGGTGCAGAAGTGGGGGTGCCTTCCCAGCCAGGGATGGTCCCTCCAGAGGGACAGCTCCACCCAGCATGTTGCCCAGGGCAGAGGGAGAAACATGCACTGCAGTGGTCGTTGGAGGAGGGGGTGCCCTTTTCTTTCTATGACCCTCTGTATGCCCTTTGAAAGCCCTCTACCAGTGGTAGGCCAGAGACTCCCCTGGGGGTGCCCGCTGGCTTCTTTCGATGCCTCTGGCCTTCTTGTCAGCAGCAGGTGGCTGCTGTAGCTTCCAAAGTAGTTATTTTTTTGGAAAAGAAAAGCAGCCCTGCTATGAAAAAATATAAGAAATTGTCCTTGTTAAAATAGAAATTAAACCAGTCGTGATGTTAAGGCAGAAATTAGAAGTGTTCCTGCAAAAGCCATTGATTGTAGCTTCTCAGTTACAACAAGTACAAAGGAAGTCTTTTTAAGAGTGATTCACTGGGCTGCTCCCGCCTGTGGTTCTGCACCAAGGCAGAACTGAGAGCACATTGGACAGAGCACATTTCAAGCCATGTTGGGAACAGAACCTAGACTGGGGAGGTCCGGGGGGCTCCACCAGTCTCCCCCTCCATTCCCATGGGGAAAGGGAGAACATTGGCAGGGGTCCATCTGGGGGGACTACCAAATGGTGGATGCATGGACAGGCAGAGGGGGGTCGGGGGCTAAGTAGCAGCAGAGAGCACTGATGAGGAATTTGTTCCTCCTCCTCATTTGGAGATGTAAGAACTGATTACAACGTAGAGGTGCCCCCCTGCTCCCACAGCCTTCCTTTGGTGGGGTGCATCGGCTAATCTGACTTTTGCCTGAGGCGTGCGTCCTTCCGTCCATATGTCCCTCTATCTATCTCTGGCCTTCAGGTGAGCCCAATCCGCAATCTGTCTGACGGGCAGAAGTGCCGTGTCTGCTTCGCCTGGCTGGCCTGGCAGAACCCACACATGCTCTTTCTGGACGAGCCCACCAACCACCTGGACATTGAGACCATCGACGCGCTGGCCGATGCCATCGGTGACTTCGAGGGGGGAATGATGCTTGTCAGCCACGACTTCCGGCTCATCCAGCAGGTCAGGAGGCTGGGAGGGGGGCTAGGGCAAAGATGGCGCAGACCCCCGGGAGGGCATTCGCTCTGACTGGGACAGGTGGGCGTCTTTCATACCCCTCCTGAGGCTTGGTTGCACAGATTAGGAATGAGGTGGTAGTGTCAGTGTTGCCTTCAGGGCCACTGACCCGGAAAGCCTTCCTGCTTGGCTTCTGGGGGCTGGACACCAGGACAACGGGAGGCTTTTCCTGAGGCTACAGAGGGAATTGATTGTCCACACCAGCGGGGCCTGGATACTTCCTGCCAGAAGTGCTGCAGGATGGCAGGGAAGCCCCTGGCTCACTGTGCCAACCTAGGGGTGCCCATCACAAGGGAAAGGCCATGGGCTGAGGAGGAGCAGCCACAAAGCAAGCATCTGGCCTGAGAATAAGGGGCTGCGCATGCCAGTGGACCCTCCATGGGCGCAGAACTTCCCCCAGCAATATGTCCTCACTCCCAGCTCCCCCCCCTCACTGGCAGGTGGCGCAGGAGATCTGGGTGTGTGAGAAGCGGACGATCAGCAAGTGGCCGGGCGACATCCTTTCCTACAAGGAGCATCTCAAGTCCAAGCTGCTGGACGAAGAGCCGGCCCTCCCCAAGAAGACCCACAATGTCTGATTCTCATGGCAGGCGGGGGGGATAGTTGGGTCTTTCCCCAGAGACTGGTGACCCCCCCCAAAAAAATATCCACTGCATCTCACCCACCTGGGAATGGAAAGGACCCACTCTTCAGTTGCTGCTGTTGCTCTGAGTCTGTTGTCCTGCTCCGCGCCCCCTCCCACCGCCAGCTCCATGCTCTTCATCACTGGGAGCGCTGCGCTCTTTCCTCAGCCACACAGCAACCATTGGTCCCTCAGGGGCTCCATCCAGAGCGTCACCACCTGACTGCCTTTTCTGCTGCCTCTGTGGGTGGTGCTCCTCCCCACCACCTCCTCAGTGTCCAGAGGGCCCCTCTGTGCAGCCCCCCAGGGGAAGGGGGCCCTTTCAGCTTCAGCTTCCAGACTTCACTCCAACCACCATGGGCCTCGGTTTGTTTATAACGATTATTTATCAGTGTAATTGCCCAACCTGCCTGAGAAGTATCAATCAGTAAAGAGGAAAAGCATTTCCAGAGTTCTGTCTCTTTCTTAATGGGAGAGTCTTACCCACCACCCCCAATCTTGTGGTTGAACAAAACATTCATTTCTCAGAAGGGGGGCAATGAGAGAAGAAGAAAGAGGCATCATCTTGGTGTGACCTGCCCCCACTCCCTGGCATGTTTTGCCAAACTCAGTAGGCATTCACTGCCCTCCTTCCTCAGAGTCCTTCAGAAAACAGTCAGAACCCTGAGATTCCCTCCTCCACTTTTGCTAGTCAAGAAACAATGGTTTCCTAACCAGTGGGAAGCTGTCCTCCTCCCAGCTGCTAGTGAAACTGACCATCTGGAACTGGTGGGGGCAAATAGCCATAGCTCATCTGGGAAGGTGGGCATCATCCCTGCCTGGGCTTGCTACCCACACCTCTTGCTGGGCAGCACTCTCACTGCCAAGTTGCATCGACGGCATCGTGTGGCATAGAGCCTGGGTGCTGAAGAAGAGGCAGCAAGTAAGTAGGGTGCCTGGAAGGGGTGCCACCGCTGGCTGAACATGGTTACTCTTCACGTGCACAAGAAAGCTGTTGACATTCCAGGTTTCTGTGCAACTGCCCATAGTTGTACCCTCTTGGTAGATCCCCTGACGTTTCGGTGAGTGGCAGAAACCGACAGGCAGTAAGTGTCATTACCTTAAAAGGACAGCCAGGCGCTCTCAAGGGAGTCAGGAGGCCTTACATTTTGCCACGCAGGAAATACTCTGTATGGTTCCATTGCTTCTGAATATCATCAACAATGAATTGAATTCTGAAAGTGCAGGGGTTTGTGGCATTTTGTTGTTAGACTTGCAACAGTACTTAGCACTGAAGAACCCAGAATGCCTCGCAGTGGGACAGCAGTAATAGAGTGAGTGAGTTACGGTGACCCCAAATGCTCTGCCTCTTGGCTCTACTTATCCTGATTTCCACCCTGCCCCCAGGGTAAACCGATACTCTTAGGACTTCTCTTTGACCTCTCCTCCTCCTTCCCAGTCCTCCTTGAGAATGCAGCTGGGCTAGGGAGCCCCCAGTAACTTTCCTATCTCAGTATGGAGTTCCTATAATAAAGCTTTAGTTTATTTCCCTTGTGTCTTGCTGCTTAATCAGCTCCACTGCTCAGCTGCAAATAGGCGCTCTCTGACATTTACGCAGACTAGACTTTTGTTTTGGTCTCCATCTTTTAATTACTGTGATGTGGTTTCAGCTTGTTTCCTTGAAAATTCTTAACAGAAATTGCAAGATCCTAGGAACTGGGACAAGGTTTGAGTAACATTAGGGCAGATGTACAGATTTTTGTGGGGCCTAAATAAGCCAAGGGCACCAGATCCCATCTGATCTTGGGAGCTATGTAGAGTCAGCCCTGGCTAGTACTTGGATGAGAGACTACTGGGTTCTGTAGGCTGTATTTCAGAGGAAGGAACTGACAAAATAATTTCTGGGAATTCCTGGCCTAAGAGAACCCTATGAAATTCATTGAAGGCGCGCGCGCACACACACACACACACACACACAGGTACATTTGCAGAAGAAAGTTCACTCAAATTTAAAATGAAATTAACAAGAACTTGTTGTGTTCCCAGACTACATCACACTCCATGAGTTGGTTAAGGCTCCTTGAAAAGTCATCTAGTAGCGAGGCTGTCACTACATCTTGCAGTGGGGAGTTCCACAGTTTAGCCATCCATTTTGTGGAGAATTCTTTCCTTTTATTTGTCCTAGATCTCCAGGCTGAACAGATGTGGCTGCTCCAGAGAGAGAGAAGTGGGCTGTGCTCACAAGAGCTCCGCTGGAGTCTCAAACAAACCCTCTGAGGAGGCACACACACACCCCATGTCTTCACCACAGAGTCCACCCTTTCACACTTCCCACTCCCACATCTGAACAGCCCCCAGTTTTGCACCAGATCACCTGGCTGGCCTTTTCTGCACCCTGTTGCATTTCTGAGATCAGAGAGGACTGGTGCATTTTGGGTATTTATCCATTTACCTGCGGCATTTAGCAAAATACCCTGAAAGCTGCTAGATTCTGGATTCCCCTCTCCCTTGGGGTGGTGAGCTTAATGCCCTGGAGGCACCAGATCCTGTCTGATCTTGGAAGTCGACCCCAGTCGGTGCTTGGATGGTGCTGCAGGCTCTGATTCAGAGGAAGGAACTGGCCAAAATCACCTCTGAGTGGGATTCCTTGCTGAAGAAAACCTGACAAATTAATGGGGTTGCCATAGAGTTGTAAGAGACCCCAGGGGCCATCAAGTCCAACCTCCTGCCATGCAGGAAGTCACATCAAAGTGCTCCCTTTGGCAGATGACCATCCAGACTCTCTTTAAAAAACTCCAAAGAAGGAGGAGACTCCACCACATTCCACCACAGAAGCAGCACATTCCACTGCGGGACAGCTCTGACCATCAGGAAGTTCTTGAGGTTCAAGTGGAATCTCTTTTCCTGAAGTTTGAAGCCATTGCTCCATGTCCTAGTTTCTGGAGCAGTGGAAAACAAGCCTGTTCCCCACTCCCTCCTCAACATGACATCCCTTCGAATATTTAAACACGGCTATCATGTCCCTTCTTAACCTTTTCTGCAGACTAAATAGCCCTAACTCCCTAAGCTGCTCCTCATAGAGCTTCATGGCTTCCAAATCCTCCATCATTTTGGTCACCCTCCTCAGGACATGTTCTAACTTGTCAATATCCTTCCCAAAATGAGATGCCCAGAACTGGACACAGTATTATTCCAGATGAGGTGTAACCAAGGCGGAATAGAGTGGTACCATTACCTCCCTCGATCTAGACACCATACTCCTATTGATGCAACCAAGAATTGTGTTGGCTTTCTTGGCTGCCTCATCACACTGCTGTCTCATGTTCAGAGTGTAATCTACCAAGACTCCTACATCCCTCTCAAATGTACTGTTGTCAAGTCAGGTGTCACTCATCCTGTATCTGCCCATTTCATTTTTTCTTCCTAAGTGTAGTACTCTGCATTTCTCCCTGTTAAAATTCAATTTCTTTTCTTTTCTTTTTTTCCCCAGTTTTGGTCCAGCTCACTAATCTGTCAAGGTCACTTTGAATTCTGATCCTGTCCTCTGGGGTATTGGCTATCCCTCCTAATTTGATATCCTCTGCAGATTTGATGAGCATGCTCTCTATTCCTTCATCCCAGTCACTGATAAATATGTTAAATAGCACTGGGCCCAGGACAGAACCTTGTGGCATCCCACTGGTCACTTTCCTCCGGGATGAAGAGAAGCCAATGGTGAGCACCCTTGAGCTTGGTTGGTCAACCAGTTACATAGCTACCTAACAGCATCTTTTAGCCCACCTTTTACTAGATTGTTCGCGAGAATCTTATGGGGGACCTTGCCAAAGGCCTTACTGAAGTCAAGGTATGTTAAATCCACAGTACTTCCTTCAGCTATTAAGCTTGTAACTCTATTGAAAAAGGAAATAAGATTAGTCCGGCATAATTTATTTCTGAGAAATCCATGTTGACTCTTAGTGATTAAGGCATTGTTTTCTAAATAATTACAAACTAACTGTTTAATGATCTGGTCTAGGATCTTCAGCTGACCGGCAACTGAATCTTTTCTGACCCTCTGATATGGCCAACGGCTTTAGTGGGGGTGGTTAGTAATCTCCAATTAGAAGATCGGCCATTTCTCAGGATTAGGGGGAGAGCGGAGGGGGGGAACCAGTGTGGATTCGAGAGCATACAGGCCCCTTCTCTTCTAGGTTTCCTTCCGTTGCCACCGCGAGTTGTCCCCGGGCCCTCACTGTTCCCTCGTTCCTATGGGAACTGGAGGCCACAATGGTGGGTGGAGCCGAGCCGTCCACCCGGGGGACGAGCTTGCCCACGCTGCTTGAGCAGGGCACTGGGAGCACCAGGAGGCGGCATGGCCAGCAGGTGGGTAGGCGGGCGGAGAGGCCCCGGGCGAGCGGGAGGGGTCTTGCAAAAGAAGCCTCCTCTGCGCTCAGAGGACGCCCGAAGGATCCCGGCCCACGAAGTCAGAAGGTGCTCGAAGGCAGGGGACTGAGGTGGGGAGGGGGAATTAGCTGGGCGTGCTATGCAGCCAGTCGTCCCCCCGCCCGAGGCCGTTACATTGCTTTGCTTTATTTATGGACTGTTGTCCATCCCTTCCCCGAAAGAGCAGGGCTCAAGGCGGCCATTCCCTCCTCGGCCCCCACTCCCGGCCTAGAGTTTTAACTTTCCCCTTCCTCCATGCTTCGGGACGGCGCCAGAGGCGGGGTGCCCTGCCCTAAATAACCCCCATTCGCCGCTGGGGTGTCGGCCTGATGTAGCTCGAAGCGGCTTCTCTCGACCCTTTCGCCCTGCGCGGGGGGGGCTCTGGGCATCTTCCGGGTGGAAGAGGGGGGCCGCAGCAGAAGGGGGTCTCTGGAGCTGCGAGGCGGCGGGCCCTCTCTCAGGCGCTTCTCCCGGCGGCCTCTCTTTCCTCCGTCCCCCAGCACGTACGGGCGGCTGTGGCGCGAGTCGCGGGTGACCCTACAGGAGCTGCTGGCGCAGGAGCTGCCGGCGGAGCCGCCCAAGCCCGAGCGGAACCGGGCCGCCTTCCAGCACACGGTGGCCACCCTCTTCGTGCGCTACGTGCAGACGGCGCGGCGGCTCGAGGCCTGCTACGACCAGGTAGTCCACCCGCAGAAGCGTCTGGTGCTCCGGCGGCTCCTCGACGGCGTCCTCGGCCGCCTCCTGGAGCTCAAGCAGCAGCTGGTGGAGCTGGACCTCTCCGAGTACCACTACCTGGACCACGTCCTGGAGGAGCTCAGGCTCACCCCGGTCAGGCCCCAGGCGGGAAGGGACTGGGAGGGAGGGGGAGGGACACCGGCCAACCACCCCACCCGCCCAAGGGGGGTCTGGTCCACTGAGCCGCCGGGGAGCGACCCCGCCGAATGCGGGAGCGAATCCTTCTTGGCTGGGGGAAAAGATCGCCTGTTCCCCCGCCTGGGCCTCACTGGGGGGCGAGGTGCCCTTCCATTCTCCTCTGCTCTTTGGCGTTTGTATGCCGCTGCGGCCCTCCAGTGGCCTTGCTTGGACCGTCCCTGGCTAGCACGGCTAACTCCCTGGCGTGGGGAAGGAACGGGGAGTCGCAGTCCCCGTCTCCGAGCGCGGCACCGGAGTCTCTCTCGTATTCTCCTCCCGCCCCTTGTCCCTCGTCTTTCTCTTGCTCCCTAGGCGGATCTGGAGGTGCCCATCCCCAAATACTTCCTCAGCGAGCGCGCCAAGGTCCTACAGGAGCGCCAGGAGGTGCTCGCTGGGCTCCTGACCCGCGTGGGACCCAGCAAGGACTTTGCCGTGAGCCATTCCCTCCCTCCCTTTCCCCCCTCCCTCCATCCCACGGGCCGGGCGCCGGGGGTCGCTGGCGGCCGTCCTTACTTCCCCGCAGACATCTCTGGGGCTGCCTTTCCTGTCCGGAGGAATCTTCGGATGAAGAAAAGGCCGCCTGAGTTGCCCGCGGCGCCCACCCACTCGAGACGGCGGCGGGAGGGGGCGCGTGCCAGGGACCCTCCCGTGCCAGTGCTGAGCGAGCCGCCCTTCCGCAGCAGCTGCGGGCCGTGATGCCGCGGGAAGAGGCGGTGCGGCTGATCCAGATGGCGGAGAGGATGCGCCAGGGCCGCCTCCGGGCCCGCTTCATGTGGGAGATCCGACGGGACGAGGAGCGAGAGCGGCGGGTGCGCGAGAGCGGTCTCTCTGAGCCCGACCGGCACGCGGCGGCCACCTGCATCCAGAAGGTCGGAGCCCGAGGGCAGCAAGGGGTGACCAGAGGAGGGGCGGGAGGAAGTTACTCAGGGCGAGTCTCTCGGGGGCAGAGGAACGGTCTGCCCGTCGAGGCCCCAGGCCCCGTGCATGGTCCCGCCCGAACGATCCTCCCGAAGGCCACCGGCCTCTCGCCGTGGCCAGAGAAAATGCCGGTCCAAGTGGACTGCGCCGGGGCCTCTTCTCCGCGGCTGGCGGAGGGGAAGGGCTGCAGGGCCGTGACAGCCAGGAGGTCCCAAGCCGTGTCCAGAGAGCCAGCGGCGGCGGCGGCGGCGGCGGGGGCGCCGGAACCCCAGGGGGCCACCGGGGTCATTTTCGTCCTACCAGGGTCCACGGGAGGCGCCTGTCGCCCCGGGGGTCCAAACTGGATGCTGCCCACTCTGCTTCTGGCAGGCAAATGTAGGGGGCGTGCAGGCGCAGAGGTGAGAAAGGGGTCAGGTGGGCAGGGCTCCCTGTCTTGAGCCGCTTCTCCTGTCGGGAACCGATACCAGTTGTGACCCCCGTGGGGCTTGCCCCTCTACTGCTGGCATTTCCGGGTGGCGAAGAGTCGGGTGGGACGGGACTGGGGGAGGCCGCTGTTGCTTTTCGAGGGGGTGGCTCTTTGAAGCGGCTCTTGTAGACTGTGAGTCTCTGGGGAACCGCCCTGACCGGCCCTCCCTCCCCACTTACGCCCGGCTCTCCTTTCATTCACGCCCCCCCCCCCTGCAGATCTGGAAAGGTTGCATCGTGCGAAGGCTGGCCAAGGCAGCGCGGCAGATGGAGATGACCTTCATTGGCATGGTATGACCCCCCCGTGCCATGGCCCCAAGCAGCCCCCTCCCTCCTCCTGGTGGGGCTGCCACGCCTCAACCCACCCCGCACGCAAACGCCCCCGCACAGCGGCGGCGGCGCTGGGACTAGAAGCCCATCCAGACGGCCTAGCGGCCCGGGAAGACGCGGACGAGGCGGCCCGCGCGGGTTGCAGGGCGAGGGCGCCCCGGGCCAGCCGGCTCGCTGTCTGCCTGGCCCGCTGTCCCCCTCGGTACCGGGCGGAGGGGCCCCTTCTGAGGCCGTTCTCGCCGCCTCCGCCCCCGCCCGTTAACGAGTGTTTAGTTCAGCGTTTTAAATAATTGTGTTCTCGGAATGATATTTAAAATCCATTTGGGGGCCAATGAGGCGGGAAAGTGACTGGGCGCCGCGGCCGCTGCCGGGCAGAGAAGTACCGCGCGCGCCTATTACGAATCCATTACGGAGTAATTTAGGGAGCCCGCTCGGCTCCCGACTCCATTTCTCCTAATGGCCTCGCCCGCCCCCCCGGCCTCTCCTTCCTCCTCCTCGCCTTCTTCCCGCAGGAGATGGAGCCGCAGCTGATGGGCCCCTCGCCGGCCATGATCCGGGCCCAGTTAGGCGAAGAGCTGCGGCGCATGCGCCAGGCGGACTACGAGGCCGAGTACCGGGAGGCCTTGGACCACGTCCGTGACACCATCTACGAGGTGGAGGGACCGAGCACGCGCGAGGCGCTGAAGGAGCAGCTCCGCCAGTGGTTCATCGAGTGCCAGTGAGCAGTGCCCCAAATGCTCCCCGCTCCGCTTAGGAGGCTCTGCGGGGCCCGGCAGCAGGCAGAAGGAGCCGGGGGGGGGTTCCAACGGGGTGGACGAGAGTCCAGAATTTAGTCTGAACTCTGCAATTCAAGGTGCTTGGAGCTACGGACTAGTACAGGCCTTCGCGTCCCGACTCCACTCGCGGCGAATGTCTGCTCTTGTTCAAAACGGTGCAGGGTTTGCGGCCTTCGCGACGGGTCCGCGGGGTGTGGTGGAGGGAAGCAGGGCGCCCCCTGTAACCTTCTCTCCTGACCGACAGGTACTGACGCCCCCGTTCTGTCTTCCTCTTAGTGACCTGACCGGCCGCTTCCCGGACTACCCGGAGGAGGGAGTAGGGGGCTGCGCCGTCCTATTCGCCCAAAAGACCCCGGAAGAGGTAGGGGGCGGGGGGCTGAGCTGGACCGATGCCGGACCGGCCTTTGCCTCTGCGACTGGGGCGGCGTGGATCTCGGAGTCTTTTCTCCTGACCCCCCCCCCTTCCGGGCAGGTGAGGGCCGAGCTGGACCTGGCCGAAATCGAGGCCGAGAAGAAGAAGAAAAAGGGAAAGGGAAAGGAGAAGGAGGAGAAGGGCGGCAGGAAAGAGGCGGAGAAGGAGAAGGGCGGGAAGGAAAAGAAGGAGAAGGACAAGAAACCGGTGAGGCTCCGTGCCCGCCCGCCCCCGGAAGGGGGAGAGCGGGCTTGGAAGTCCGGGGCTCCTCGTCCACCCCGCTCTGCGCGAAAACGCGTGCGGGGCGGGGCGGGGCGGGGCGGGGCGCCTTCCTGCCTTGGGAGCTGCTAACCGGCTGCTGGTGGTGCTATTGCTGAGGGTCTCCTCAGGAGGAAGACGAAGGTCTGACGCTCTGCCCCTCCAGGTTCCTGGGCGCCATCAATCAGGGCTATCTCCAATATGCGGGTGAGTAGGGGGAGGGAGGGGATGCCTGTTAGTCCCCCCCGCCCCCACCCACACGTACAGCGGAGCAGGGACTCTGTCTCCGCGGCTTTGCCCCTCGGAGGGGTCACTTTCCGGGGCTGCCTCGCCAGCAGCGATTTCTGCCCCGCGGGATGCTAGACAGCCATCGCTCCCTCAGTACCCCCGCGAGGCCTATGTGAGCCAGAGGGGGGCCACGACTCACCACGACACTCCCTCCCGGAACCCACACGCGCGGCCAGGCTGCTGGAGCGACCGGGACGAGGCGGTGAACTTCGAGCAGCGCTACCAGGAGGAGCTGATCAAGGCGGACAAGCGGCAGGAGGTGGAGGCGGAGATCCGCCTGCAGGTGGGCGCGCGGGGGAGGGGAGGGCCCGCGGACGCCAGGCCCTTCGGACGCTGGGCCTTGACGCCGACGCCGCCTGAGGGCTCCCGCTCCCCTTCCTGCCAGGTGGACGAGCTGATGCGTGAGGAGCTGCAGAACCTGCGCCGCGCGGTGGACCAAGAAGAGGCCCGGCCCGCCAAGACCCGCAAGGCCCGGAGGAGCGCCAAGGTCCGATGCGGGGCGAGCAGAGCCGAGGGAGCCCCTTTTCTGCCAAGGGCGCTGCGGGGAAGGAGCCCTGCTGCGGCCTCCCGCTCCCCGCCCCCATTGGAGGACGAGATTTATAAAACGGCTCTCCTCCGACTTTCTTCCCGCAGAAAAGAGGGAAGAAAGGCAAAAAGGAGAAGGATTTGACCCCAGACAGGTATGATTGGGGGGCACCCTCTTCCACCCCGCTCCAGGGAGACCCTGCTGGTCCTAAGCCAGTGTCTGGCATCAGGGCTGGTCGAGGGCGAACAAGCTGGAACAATCCAGACAAGACAGAGGCGCTTTGGGCAGTCAAGGCAGACCGAGGAACAGGAACTCAGCCCGTGCGGAATGGGGCTGCCCTCCCCCTGAAAACAGGGCCTAGCACTTGGGGTGTCCTCCTGCACTGGGCTCTGAACCGGAAGCCCAGGTCTCTGCAGCGGTCAAGAGTGCATTTGCGCACTTGAAGCCTCTGCGGCAGCCGCTCCCACTGACTTCTGAGGGGTTGGGGTCACCCCATGGATCCTTTTCTGCCCAGGAGCTGGAATGCCGGGGGTCCCTGTGTACTGACGTGGGGACCTTTTCCTGGGCATCCCAGTTCACCTGCCTGGCTGCCTGAGGCACGGGATCTCCTTCTGTCATAGGAAAAAAGAGGGCGGTGGTCCTACCTGAAGCCATATGTATTGTCATGGAGAGTGGGGAGGAAGAGAGGCAGGCAGTCATTTTGGTGCCACCCCCTTTGAGGGTGTCACCCGCTGCGGACGCCCCCCCCTGATGCCCCTGACCGCTCCTGTTCCTTGAGCGCCCAGATCTGGGCATGGCGATTTATGTCTTAGTCACATATCCGGTTTGGACTACTACAACACGCTCTGCTTGGGGCGGCCCTGGTGTTCAGAAACTTGGCTGGCGCAAAGATCCGAAGCCAGGTTGTTAACGTGGAAGGGGGCATCATTTCTCCCTGTCCCGTTCCTGGGCGCCCCGGTCTTTCTCTGTCCACCTGTTTGCTTCCATGTTCCTTTTTTTAACATACACACACACACACACACTTCTGGGATGGCGTCCCTTCCGCTCAGGTTCCTGTTGTTTTAGCTGGGCGTCTTAAACTCTTTTCGGGTACAAAACGGTCGAAGGGGAACCCGGCTTGGGGTTCTCGGTCAGCTTTCTTTAGAGGAGGTTTGCCACTATGGCCTTCCTCTGAGACTGGGAGAGTGTGACCTGTCCAAGGTAACCCAGGGGGTTTCTAGGGCCGAGCAGGATTTGAACCCTGGTCCCCTGGAGCGTTAACCGGACTCGCAAACCATTAGGCCACACTGGCTCTGGTAAGCAGCTCCGGAGTCTAGCCGGGAACACCCCCCCTCGGTATTCCAGCTCTGGCAGAAGTCTCTGCCCCGCCCCCTGTGCCCACGAGAGCGGAAGTCCCACTGCCCAAGTCTTCAAACTCTCCGCCCAGCTGTCCCCACCGTCAGACTGAGTGACTTGGGTCTCCTTGCCGCCCCCTCCGCCTACTCCCTCCCTCCAGAACGCAAGTGTAGGTATAAGCTTTACTTATACCTACACAGAACAGTGGATTCTCTCTACGAGGAGCTCGTCCTCCACGGCATCATCAAAAAATCCCCGAAGGTGCAGCTGGCTGAGTACGCAGGTGCGCGGGGGAGGACAGCCCCCTTCTTTTGCTTCCCCCACACAGAGGCTGTCTCTTCAGAGGGGCGCCCTTGGCTGAAGGCGGGGAGCGGTTTGGCACCATTGCCTTCCTTTGAGGCTGAGAGAGTGTGGGTTTCTGTGGCCGAGCAAAGGGGATTCCATCCCTGTTCTCCAGAGCTGTAGACCAAGGCTCAACTGCAACACCAAAGTGGCTCCCCCGGGGGGGGGGTGGCCTGACTCAGAATACCGAGCCTGCGGGCTGGATGGGCGGCGGCCGAGCGGAGTGTCTCTGCTGCAGGCGGAGCGCTGGACGGTCTGCCGGTGGAGAGACGGCCAGGCAGGGACTTCCTGGCCGAAGAGCGCGGCGCTCTTTCCGGACCCCCACCGGCCCTTTGAAGCAGAACCTCGGGGCCAGGGCAGGATACCGACACGTTCGCGGCTCTCGCGGCTGCGGGATGTTCGCCCCTTTGCCTCGGGGCTGGCCGGCTGGCCGGCTCTTCCGTCCTAGTCCCGCGGATTCCGGCAGGGCGCCAAGCGGAGCGGCTTCGGACTCGGCTCCCGCCAGCCCTCTTTCTCCCTTTCGGTCACCGCCGTTTCTTCCTCGTCGCCTATGACGTGCGAGGCTGTTGCCCCCTTGATGCCCCCGCCCCCTTTGCCAAGCGCTTGACGGGGAGCCCCTTGGGACCATAGGGAGAGCTGGACGCAGCGGACCCGCTGCTGCCCTCCATTTGTCCGCCCAAAGAGGGGAGAGACAGAGACCCTGTGGCTGGCTGGGGGGCGGCGACGGAGGCCGTTCCTCTCCCACCCCGCCTCCTTTCTTTCCCGCCCCCCAGGTGACTTCTGCTACCTGGGCACCGTCCTGCGCCAGCAGCAGATTGAACCGACGCCCTCGACGCTGGACGTCCGGCAGAACGTCGCTCTCTACGCCGTCCTGCGGCTGGGTAGGCCTCCCCGCGGGCCTGCGCCGGCTGGCCGCCAGGCGCCCGGCGCCCTCCGCTCCGAAGGGCTGTTCCACAACCGGCCACCCTCCCCCGCATACCGAGACCCTCTCGTCTCCCCTCCCCCCGCCTTCTTCCAGGGTCCCCTGCCGTGCACGAGTCGGCCCCGCTGGTGAAGTCCGTTCTGCTGGCCGGCCCGGTGGGCACCGGCAAGAAGATGCTGGTCCACGCCGTCTGCACAGAGACCGGCGCCAACTTCTTTGACCTCTCCCCAGAGAACCTGGTGGGCAAATACCCCGGCAAGAGCGGACTCCAGATGCTGGTCCATCTGGTGCTCAAGGTAGGGACCGCCAAAGAGGGAGGGAGGTCGGCGGCAGGCGAGGAGAAAGAGGGGCCACCAGGTGGATGTGGGAGGCCGAGGTCCTGGAAGTGAGGAGCCGGGAGGAATGCGGCTCAAGCGCCCCTTCCCTTCCCTTCCCTCTCCCCCCCCGCAGGTGGCCCGTCTCCTGCAGCCCTCCGTCCTCTGGGTGGGGAACGCTGAGAAGACGTTTTACAAGAAGGTCCCAAGAGAAGAAAAGGAGGTGGGTGGCCCGGGGGGAGGGGTCGGGGGTCGGGTTTTCTCTGCGAGATCTCCTTGCCCTCAGTCCCGGGAAGGAGGGAGGGGGCTAGAGCCGACCTCCTCCCATCACGAGTACCGCGGACCGGCACGTGCGGGGGGCTCATCTGTATGGGTGGAGAGAACTCTGTCTCGCCCCCGCAGCGTGCCAGAGAGCGCAGGTCCACGAGGGGGAGGAGCGGGCCGGGAAAGGGCCTCTCCCTCCTCCTGCCTTCCCCCCTCCAGTTCGACCCCCGGCGCCTGAGGAAGGACCTGCCCCGGGCCCTACACCTGCTGAAGCCCGGCGACCGGGTGCTGCTCATGGGCACCTCCGACAAGCCCTACCTGGCCGACGTCAAAGGCCTCTGCAAGACCTACGAGCGGATCCTCCTTATTCCCCGGCCGGACTACGCCTCGCGCTATGGTGAGGGGTGGTGCAAGGACGGGGTGCGCGCGTGCCGGCGGGCCTTGTGCCTTGAAGAAGAAGAGGGGCTCCCAGAAGAGAGCTTGCGGGACGTGCAGGCTGGGAAGGACCCCTAGGTAGGACCTCCAGAGCAGCAGGATCTGCGAGGCAGAGGCGCTCTGAGGATCCGCGGGGGGGGGTGGATCCATGGGTCCCCTCCTCCTTTCCTTTTCCTGTGAGTGAGGGTGGGAGCCGGTGTGGTGGGACTGCACCTCCCACGCTGAGGAATGACGGGGTTTGCAGTCCAACCCCATCCAGAGGACCGGCACAGGCAGGTCGGGAATGGGGCAGGGGCAGAGGAGAGAAGCAGAGGCCTTAAAATAAACCCTCCCTTCCGGCCTCCCCAGTGGCCTGGCAGCGGCTGATCCAGAAGCACGGCGGCGCGGTGACGGCAGGCCTGGACCTGAGCGCACTGGCCAAGGTCTCCGACGGCTACAGCCAGGGCAGCATGGCGCGGGCCGTGCAGGCGGTGCTGAGCGAGCGGCGGCTCCTGCAGCTGCCCAAACGGCCCCTCCACGCCGGAGAACTCCTGCAGATGCTGGCCCGCTCCAACCCTATCTACCCAGAGGAGGAGCAGCTGCTCAAGGTGCTCGGGCCCTTCCCCTCCCCGCCTCAGCCCCGCCTGGACAAGGCCTCTACTGCGGGCCCCATCGAGTGCTGAGCAGTGAGCGCGGAGGGCGAGTTCCTCCGGCCGGCCCTTAACATGGGGCCCTGAGCCCACTGGCAAGAAACATCCGCCTCCAAACTCCCTGGGAGAGGGAGAGAGAGCAGAACTCCCCCCGCCGACCTTGGACTTGGTCTGCCTGGCCTCTTGGCAGTTTTCTGCAGGCCCTCTCCAGGGTCCCCTCTGACATAAGGGCCCCTTCTTCAGGGGCTTCTGCTGCACCCACACGGAAGGAAAGGGGCCCCTTGGCACCTTCTTCCTCTTTGGGCATTCAATATCCCCCCTCTCCCCATGCTTGTTGGGAATTAAGAGTTTCCCAGGGTGTTAGCCCTGTTGGGAAATTCTATGGAAGCTAAAACTGTAAGGATTCAGCCTCCTTTTCGCAGAGTAGCAGAAGCATGTCTACATTTGTGTATGGCTTTTCTGATCTCAAACTGACTGAAGAAACAAAACAAATGCACGCAGCTTCAGGTTACAAACTTAGAAAAGTTTACTAATGGCTTCTACGTTTACATATATATTGGGGAGCCTACATCCTGTGGGAAAATGAGACTGAAACTGTCAGGAATCCAGCCTTCATTAGCAGAGTCACACAGGGAACAGTTAGAAGTTTTTATCTAACGACTTGTGGCTTCAAACTGGTACTTGGAATAAACACAGAAGCAGGTAGCTTTGAATAAAAGACTAAATACTTTACTAATGACTCTTCATTTACATCTGTATTGAGAGAGCCTGCTACCTGTCTAATCTAGTGAATAGGAGATTCTTCAGTTTAACTCACCATCCTCCTTGATGGGACTCAAACTCGGAGCATGCGAAGAGTTCAGGGAAAGCAGCCATTGAGAACAAGAGAGAGAGAGATCTCTATTCAGAGAGAGGGAGGTCTTAACTTTTATAAGACCGATGACCCAAGCAACTGTCCTGGGTCACATGATCTGAGCACCAAAGGTATTTATGATCATGCAATAAAAGACAGAGAAAGGCAAATGGAGAAGATCTGGCATGCAATAGAAAGGGAGGCCCTATCTGGCTATTACCCATCTGTTCTAACAACAAGATGGAGGGGGAGAGAGAATGCTGTGATTTCCAACACATCCTAATTAGCTAAGGAACAGTAGTAGCTTCGTTCTTAACTCAGGGTCGGAGAGGAGGAAGTGGAAGCAAAAATGGATGAGCTGCAAGAAAGCTGAGAAGGGGTATCATTCTTTTATAAGAGTGATGACCCAAGCAACAAACCCAGGTCACATGATCTGATAACCTGAACACCAAAGGCATTTATGATCATGCAATTAAAAGACAGGAAGGCAAATGGTGGAGCTTTGGCATGCAAAAGAGAAAGGAAGCCATATGTTAGCTATGTCCACTTTCTCTAGGAACAAGATGTGGGGGAGAAAGAATGCTGGAATTTTTCCAACAATGCCACACTCCCCTGGGATGACAGAGGGGGCGAGGACCAGTGGGAGGGAGGGAGGCAGCTCTGAAGCGTGGCCCCCATCCTTCGAGGCCCCGTTCCTGCTCAGGTGAATTCTGCTCTTGGGTATCTTTCTGCAGGAGTGGTACTGCAAGACCCCCCTGGGCAAGAGGAAAATGAAAGAAGAGGAGGAGCGGCTCAAGGCGGCTGAAGCCAAGGACAAGAAGAAGAAGAAATAGCTGGCAGCGGAAAGGGGAGGACTCCATCATGGGGGGGGGCAGCCACAGAAATGGAGGGGCGTGAGAGAGGTGTGCGTGTATGTGTGCATGCGCTGTCTGCACATGTATGTAAACAATTCCTTGTTTACATTTCTCTATTTGTGCAAGAATTTGAAAAACACCAAAGCAATTAAGAGAAATCAGGCCATGTGGTTTGAATCCCCCTGCACCCCAGAAACGTATTCTAATCACTCCATCTTGAATATTGCCATAATCAGAAAAGATGATGAAAAGATGAAAAATAATCCTGTCATTCTCTGAAGCTATTCTTGAAAACAGCAGGCAAGTGAATAATAGCAGAAGAGAGCAGAAAGTTCTGCACCCTAAAAGAAGCTGTGGTTCAGTCCCAGATGATACATATGGACAACCAGGGGAGTCTCCTTCGTGGTGAGGCACTGATCTGGGGCCGACCTGAAGCCACTTCCGTTTCAAATTCCATTTCCATTTCAAATGTGTCAGTCTCTGCCGGCCACAAAAAACAGGTAAAGAAATACAGAAGTGGGCATGTGTACCCCAAAACAAGCCTCAGGTCAACCCAATTCACATCCGGTGCCCCCTAGGAAGCAGATTGGACCTTTCCAGGCCACTACGGGTAAAAAAAAAAAAAAAAAGAATCATAGAATCCTACAGCTAGAAGAGCCCCCAAGAGCCATGGAGTCCAGTCCCCTTCTGCCCTGCAGGAAGACACCATCCAAGCCCTCCCTTTGACAGATGGCCACCCAGCCTCTGTTTAAAAACCTCCATAGAAGGAGACTCCACCACAATCCACTGAGGAGCAGTGGATTCCACTCTCAAACTGCCCTTACCCAGAGAAAGTTCTTCCTCATGTTTACCTGGAATCTCCTTTCTTGAAGTTTGAAGCTATTGCTCCATGTCCAAATTTCTAGAGCAGTAGAAACAGGCTTGCTCCATTCCCCCATATTTAAACATAGCTATCTTGTCACCTCTTAACTTCCTCTTCTCCAGGTTAAACTTCCTCAGCTCCATAAGCCCTTCCTCACAGCCCTTCTTGGCTACCAGGCCTTTTACCATGTTGGTCTCCCTCCTCTGGACACTTCCCAGCTTGTCCATATCCTTCCTGAAGGTGGTACCCAGAACTAGAGACAGGATTCCAGGTGGGGTCTGACTAGAGCAGAATAGAGTGGTACCATTACTTCCCTTGACTAGACACCAGACTCCTATTGATGCAGCCCAGAATCACATTCGGTTTTTAGCTGCCGCATTACACTGCTGACTCAGGTTCATCTTGTGGTTTACTAAGACTCCTAGATCTTTTTCACATGTACTTGGTCAAGTAGGTGTCACCTAGATTTCCCAACAATTTTATATCTGCTCTTTTCAATTTTTTATTGCCCAAGTGTAGTACCTTACATTTCTCCCTGTTGAAGTTCATTTTGTTAGTTTTGGCCCAGCTCTCTAATCTGTTAAGATCATCTTGAATTCTGGTCCTGTCCTTTGGGGTGTTATCCCTCCCAATTTGGTGTCATCTGCAAATTATAGAATCATAGAATCATAGAAATGTAGAGTTGGAAGAGACCACAAGGGCCATCCAGTCCAACCCCCTGCCATGCAGGAAAACCCTCAAAGCACTCCTGACAAGTGGCCATCCAGCCTCCGCTTAAAAACCTCCAAAGAAGGAGACTCCACATCCGTGGCAGCACATTCCACTGCTGGACAGCCCTGACCATCAGGAAATTCTTCCTGAGGTTCCGGTGGAATCTCCCCTCCTGCAGCTTGTATCCATTTCTCCTTGTCCTGGTCTCAAGAGCAGGAGAAAACAAGCCCACTCCCTCCTCGACATGACATCCCTTCAAATATTTAAACATGGCTATCATGTCCCCTCTCAACCTTCTCTTCTGCAGACTAAACATACCCAGCTCTCTAAGTCTGTCCTCATAGGGCATGGCTTCCAGGCCCCTCACCATTTTGGTTGCCCTCCTCTGGACCTGCTCCAGCTTATCCATATCCTTCTTGAATTGGGGTGCCCAGAATTGGATGCAGTATTCAAGATGAGGTCTAACCAAAGCAGAATAAAGTGGTACCAATACCTCCCTTGATCTAGACGCCACACTCCTATTGATGCCACCAAGAATTGCATTGGTTTTCTTGGCTGCCGCATCACACTGCTGACTCATGTTCAGCTTGTGGTCTATGAAGACTCCTAAATCCCTTTCACACATACTGTTAGCCAGCCAAGTGTCCCCCATCCTATATTTGTGCATACCATTTTTTCTGCCTAAGTGTAGGACCTTACATTTCTCTCTGTTGAAATTCATTTGTTAGCCTTGGCCCAGCTCTCCAATCTGTCCAGGTCCTTTTGAATTTTGATCCTGTCATCAGATGTATTAGCAACCCCTCCCAATTTGGTGTCATCTGCAAATTTGATCAGCGTGCCTTCTATTCCTTCAACCAAGTCATTAATGAAGATATTGAACAGCACCGGGCCCAGGACAGAACCCTGCGGCACCCCGCTAGTCACTTCTCTCCAGGATGAGAATCTGCCATTGGTGACCACCCTTTGGGTACAGTCAGTCAACCAGTTACAAATCCACCTGACAGTAGCCCTGTCCAGCCCACATCTTACTAGCTTCTTTGCAAGAATGTCATGGGGAACTTTGTCAAAGGCCTTACTGAAATCAAGATATGCTACATCCACAGCATTCCCTTCATCTATCAAACAAGTAACTCTATCATAAAAAGAGATAAGATTAGTCTGGCATGACTTATTTTTGAGAAATCCATGTTGACTTTTCGTAATTACGGCATTGTTTTCTAGTGATTAGAAACTGACTGTTTGATGATCCGCTCCAGGATCTTTCCAGGTACTGATGTCAGGCTGACTGGGCGATAATTATTTGGGTCCTCTTTTTCTCCCTTCTTGAAGATGGGGACTACATTTGCCCTCCTCCAGTCTACCGGAACTTCTCCTGTCCGCCAAGAGTTTTCAAAGATTATAGCAAGAGGTTCCGCAATGACCTCTGCTAGTTCTTTTAAAATCCTAGGATGCAATTCATCTGGCCCTGGAGACTTGAATTCATCCAGTGTGGCCAGGTATTCCTGTACTACCTCTCTATCTATTCTGTGCTGCATTTCCCCCACTTCCTCACTGTAGGGGAAAATGAGACTGAACCTGTCAGGATCCAATCTTCATTTAGCAAAGTCACACAGAGAAGCGGTAGAAGTTTTATCTAATGACTTGTGGCTTCAGACTGGTACTTGGAATAAACACAGACGCAGGTAGCTTTGAATAAAAGACTAAATACTTTACTAATGACTCTTCATTTACATCTGTATTGAGAGAGCCTGCTACCTGTCTAATCTAGTGAATAGGAGATTCTTCAGTTTAACTCACCATCCTCCTTGATGGGACTCAAACTCGGAGCATGCGAAGAGTTCAGGGAAAGCAGCCATTGAGAACAAAGAGAGAGAGAGAGAGCTTTATTGAGAGAGGGAGGTCTTAACTTTTATAAGACCGATGACCCAAGCAACTATCCTGGGTCACATGATCTGAGCACCAAAGGTATTTATGATCATGCAATAAAAGACAGAGAGGCAAATGGAGAAGATCTGGCATGCAACAGAAAGGGAGGCCCTATCTTGCTATTGCCCATCTCTTCTAATAACAAGATGGAGCAGGGAGAGAGAATGCTGGTAATTTTTCCAACAGTCCCCTTCTCATTCTCTTGGACCAACATCGAGGATCTTCATGCCTTCTCGTAGTCTCTGGAACTGGTCTCTTGGTAGAGGCTTGGTAAGAATATCAGCAAGCATCATTTCTGTATTGCAGTATTCTAGCTGAACAATTCCATTGCGACACATCTCTTGCACCTTATGGAAAGCAATGTCAATGTTCTTCTTGAGTGGCTTCTCACTTTCAGAAAGTTTGATGCAGCTTTGGTTATCTTGCATCAAAATGGTTGGCTTGGGCTCTGTTATGCCTAAGTCCAGAAGTAAGTTATGCAGCCACTTTATTTCATCACATGCTGCTTTTGCAGAAACACACTCAGCACCTGTGGAAGAATCTGCAATTGTAGATTGTTTCTTACTTGACCAGCTTATAGCTCCTCCACCATAGAAGATCAGGTTTCCGCTGGTTGATTTTCTCTCTGCTAGGTCTGCAGCCCAGTCAGCATCCACATAGGCAACCAGTCGTGGTTGATCACAGGCTGGCAACATCAGCTTGTAATCTGCAGTTCCTTTCAAATATCTGGCAACTCTTTTCACTGCAATGAGATCCTTTTCAGTAGGAGAGTTAACCATTCTGCATAAGATACCAACAGCATTTGCAATATCGGGTCTGGTGAAATTAGCAATGTATAGGAGCTTTCCAACTGCAGTCCTATACTTGTCTCCATTTTTCAAGGGTTCACATTTCTTAGTGTCCTTTAAGAAACCCACTTCCATTGGGGTTGCCACAATATTGGCATCTTTTAGTCCAAGGCAGTCCAGAAGATGTATTATCTTCTGTTTCTGGTTAAGATAGAAGCTTCCATCACTGCTTCTTTCTATTTGTACTCCAAGATAGTGTGAGATGTCTCCCAAATTCTTGATGTCTATCTCTTTTTTGAGATTGTTGACTATCTCCTCACTATCTGCTTTATCTTGACTGCACAGGATCAAATCATCAACATAACATGCAATATAAGTCCATTTATTGTTTCTGAATCTTTTGTAAACACACTTGTCAACAGTGCCTGGAGTGAAGCCTTGTTTGATAAGAAGTTGGCTTAGCTTCTCACTCCATGCTCTGGCAGCCTGTTTTCGAGCCATAAATGCTCTTGTTCAATTTGCATACAAGATGCTCTTTCCCAGGAACTTGAAATCCTGGAGGCTGTTCCATGTACAGTTCCTCATCCAATTGTCCATAAAGAAAAGCTGTTTTAACATGAAGATGTTGGACATGCATTTTCTTAGATGCTGCAACAGCTAGGAGAGTTCTCACAGTTGTGTGTGTGGCAACAGGGGCAAAAATTTCATTGTAATCTTCACCAAATTGTTGTGTGAATCCCTTTGCCACTAACCTGGCTTTATATCTCTGAATTTCCCCTTCTGCATCTTGCTTTGTGGTAAAGACCCATTTACAGCCAATTGCCCTTTTTCCTTTTGGCAATTCTGACAAAGTCCATGTTTTATTTTTATATAAAGATTGCATCTCTTCAACAGCAGCTTCCACCCACTTTTGAGAATCTGACTTTGGTCGTCCCTTGATCTTTTGCCAGTCAGAGGGTTGTGGAATCTTCTCCTCTGTGGCTAGATAAGACAGTCAATCAGGTGGTACGCCTCTGTTGATGCGTTCAGATCTTCTTACCTGGACTTGGACACCTGGGTCTGCTCCTTGAGCGCCGTCCGGTTCCGCGTCCTCTGGCTGGATCACCACATCTGTAGCCCCTTCTGGATGCAAGACATCTGGAGGATGGTAGAGTGTCACATACTCTGGTTGCTGGTGGGAGTCTCCTTCCACTGCAAACAAATCTGGATAGACATCTTGGTTTGGATTAGATTTGGGCTGTGGCCTTTCATCAACATAAACAGCACTTGTTACTTTTATTGTACGCCCATCTGGATTTAGAATTCTGTAACCATTTCTAGCATAACCAACAAAAATTCCCTCTTCACTTCTACAGTCAAGTTTGTCGCTTTTCTGTTTGGGAATGTAGGTATATGCTTTACTTCCAAAAACTTTGAGATGATTCAACTTGGGTTTAGTTCCATTCCATAACTGAAATGGAGTTGCATCTCTGGATTTAATTGGCAGACGGTTGCACAAATATGTAGCAGTCATAATAGCTTCAGACCAATAGCGTTTAGGCATGTTAGCCTCTAAAAGCATTGTGACTGCCATCTCTTTGAGAGTTCTGTTCATTCGTTCTGCCACTCCATTCTGTTCTGGAGTGTAAACTTGTGTAGTTTGATGTTCAATTCCATGTTCCTTTAAAAACTCATCAAACTCTGCATTAACAAATTCACTTCCATTGTCAGAGCGTAGGCTTTTAGGTTTGTAGCCAAATCTATTAGAGACAAGATTAAAGTATTCCTTGAATTTCTCAAAAGCTTGACTTTTCTCTCTGAGAAGGTAAGTGTATGTGTATCTGCTGAAATCATCAATAATAGTCATAAAGTAAGAATTTCCACCTGCAGACTTTTGGCTGAATGGACCACAAAGATCAGTATATAAAAGGTCTAGTGGTTTGGTGGATTGTCTCTCAGTAACTGGCGGATGTGAAACTTTGACAGCTTTTGCCCTTAAGCATTTTTCACATCTTTCATTGTTGGAGCATATTTTAAAATTAAAGTCTATAGCAAGTTCTTGATTAGCCAGTCTCTGAATGCATTGTACATTTCTGTGCCCAAATCGGCGATGCCATAAATTTAAACAGTCTTTGTGATTACACTGGATCACAGTATTTGCATATGAATCCAAAATTTGCATTTGGTAACAGTCACCATTTAGGATTCCTCGAAAAATTAAATTTTTGCCATGAAGACCAAAACAAGTTTCCTTTTTGAAAATAACTCTATTTCCTCTCGCTGTAGTTGTTCTGACACTATAAAGAGACACTTTTAAATCTGGGACAAAATAAGCATCATGAATTCTTAAAGTCTCTATCCTGTTGGCGCCAAGTTTTGTTTGCAAAAGAACTGTCCCTTTCCCTTTTGCAACCACTGATTGGCCATTTGCTAAATAAACAGGAAAATGTATGCTTGTATCAAGATTTACAAACATTTCTCTCCGATTAAAGTAATGACTAGTAGCACCGCTGTCAATTACAATTATATTTTCTTTTTGATTTTGCATAGGCTTGAGCAATTGTTCATTAATTAGACCAACATTAAAATTTGCAGAAGATTTCTTCTTAGAGTTAAAACCACTTTTATCACTGGGTTTGTGTTCCTGATGTTTCCCCTGAAATTTTGATATGTTAATTTTGTGGCTATTTGTTCTCTGTGAAGAAGACTCTTTGATGTGCAAATTCTCCTCAGCAAGTTGAGTAAACTCTTTTCTAGCAGCTCTTACTTCAGGTTTAAAATTCCTCAAATTTTTCCTATTTTGATATTCTATAACTTCAGCAATAGCAGTTTCCAAATTTACATCTCCCTTAATTTGTAGAGCATCAATTATGGGCTCAAAAAATTCAGGCAAGCTTCCTAGAAACATTCCCAGTCTCACTGGTTCTGAAAGATTTTCTCCAGCACTTTGCAATTCAGATACCATAGTCATGAAAGTGTTAATATGTTCATTCAAAAATCTAGGATTTAACAATTTCATTCTTGTAAGTCTGATTATAATACCACTTTGCTTTGCAATACTGGGAGAGTCAAATAATCTCTTCAGTTTTTCCCATATTTCTTTAGCACTTTTCAGGTCCCTCATGTGATAAACAATGCTTGGATCAATGGCTAAGCAGATATAAGCAGTTGCTTTCTCATCATCTTCATCAAATTTCTGCTTTGCCCTATCTTCTGTGGGCCGCTGTCCTTTCACAACTTTAAACAGTCCCATTGTAGTTAATTGTATTTGCATATTCCAAGACCAATTTCGGTAATTGCTACCAGTTAACTTTTCAATAGTAAGCAATGGATTAGAAGCCATTGTTCAAGCGGTTAGTTTCTGCCGGCTGGGTGCCACGTGGTCATCAAACAAAGAACTTCTCCTCTGGGCCCGTGACTCTAATTTGTAGGGGAAAATGAGACTGAACCTGTCAGGATCCAATCTTCATTTAGCAAAGTCACACAGAGAAGCGGTAGAAGTTTTATCTAATGACTTGTGGCTTCAGACTGGTACTTGGAATAAACACAACGCAGGTAGCTTTGAATAAAAGACTAAATACTTTACTAATGACTCTTCATTTACATCTGTATTGAGAGAGCCTGCTACCTGTCTAATCTAGTGAATAGGAGATTCTTCAGTTTAACTCACCATCCTCCTTGATGGGACTCAAACTCGGAGCATGCGAAGAGTTCAGGGAAAGCAGCCATTGAGAACAGAGAGAGAGAGAGATCTTTTCAGAGAGAGGGAGGTCTTAACTTTTATAAGACCGATGACCCAAGCAACTATCCTGGGTCACATGATCTGAGCACCAAAGGTATTTATGATCATGCAATAAAAGACAGAGAGGCAAATGGAGAAGATCTGGCATGCAGCAGAAAGGGAGGCCCTATCTTGCTATTGCCCATCTCTTCTAATAACAAGATGGAGCAGGGAGAGAGAATGCTGGTAATTTTTCCAACACTCACCTGCTCCCCAACCGCCAGGTTGAGTGTTTTTATCCTTTTGGGAAAAAACTGAGGCGAAGAAGGTGTTGAGGAGTTCTGCCTTTTTTCTTCCTCCTGTTATTAATTCACCATCTTCCTTGCGCAGTGACCCTGTCGTTCCTTCTTTTTCCTTTTGCTGCGGACGTATTTAAAAAAGCCCTTTTTATTGTTTTCAATGTCTGTGGCCAGCCTAAGTTCGATCTGTGCTTTAGCCTTTCTGACCTTCTCCCTACATCTCCTGGCTACTTGCTTATAATCTTCTTTGGTGATTTCCCCCTTCTTCCATTTCCTGTACATGTTTTTCTTAATACTTAGCTCAGCTGAGAGCTCTTTAGTCAACCATTCCGGTTTGTTCAGATGCCTTCCCTTTTTCCTCCTTAATGGCACAGTTTTAGCCTGTGCCTTCAGTACCTCCCTTTAAAGAACTCCCACGCATCCTGAACTCCTTTCTCATTGACTATTCTTGACCACGGGGTTTCAGCCAGCAGCTCCTTCAGTTTACAGAAGTCTGCTTTTTTAAAATCTAAGACGAATGCCTGGCTACACTTGCCTTCTCTTCCCTACTGAATGCCAAATTCTAATAGGGCATGGTCACTCTCTCCTAAAGATCCAACCAGTTCTACGTCATTAACAAGGTCTTCCCTGTTGGTCAGGATCAGATCCAGAATATTTGATCCCCTTGTCGCCTCTTCCACCTTCTGGACCATGAAATTGTCTGCAAGACAAGCAAGAAACTTGCTGGACCGCCTTTGCAGAGTTTGACTGCCAACATATATCCGGGTAGTTGAAATCTCCCATTATTACTGTATCTCTCCTTGTTGAATGTGCAGTCATTTGGTCTATGAAAGCGCCATCGAGGTCCTCAGTCTGGCTTGGAGGTCTGTAGTAAACCCCCACTATAATATCCCTATTGTTTCTCACTCCCTTAATTCTTACCCAGATGCTCTCGACCTGGCTTCCGGTGTTCAAGTCATGGATCTCTTCACAGGTGAAAACATCCTTTACATATAAGGCTACTCCTCCTCTTTTCTTATTTGGTCTATTTCTACAAAATAGGCTATACCCCTCTATTCCCACATTCCAATCGTGAGACTCATCCCACCAGGCCTCAGTGATGCCTATCAAATCATATTTATTTTGCTGTACTAGGAGTTCAAATTCATCTTGTTTGTTTCCCATACTCCGTGCATTAGTGTAGAGACACTTAAGTCCCCGTGCCCTTCCTGCAAGTCCCATAGCATTGTTTCCACGCCTCCCACGATTGGATGCTATTCCTACTTGGCCAATATCATTTGGGCCTTTTTCCCCTGCGCTTGCCGAGTCCTTGTCCTGAATAATCTTGTCTCCCTCCCTAGCTGTACTTAGTTTAAAGACCTTAGTTTAAATTGTGGTAAAAGACATTCAAAGGGGGCTTACCATGTCTTTTTCTGTGCAGTATCAGTGTTAGCTTTGGAGCCCCTGTCCTTGTCTCTGAAAGCCTCCGCCAGTACCACCCCACCCGCTGCAGCCGCTGCCCAACAGCTGTTTGGCCCACTGAGTCCCCCGCCTCAGGAAAAGCCAGTCTTGACGTGGGAGACCCCCCGCCCCGCGACACTGCCGCCCTCAGCCTAGGCGCTTGACTCACAGCTGCAGGCAGTCCCACCACCACAGTAAGACAGGCCTAAAGCTCTGTTGTCCGCCGGGGTATTGCTTTGGGCCAGTGGGCTAGGCAGTGGAGCCGCTGGAGGCCAGCCGGTGTCGCACTGGCTACCCAGAGGGATCGGAGGACTGGTGCACCAAAAAGCCAAGGCCGTTTCCAAGAGACGGGAGACTGGAGCGTGGCAGCTTGATCTGAACAAGGGGGTCCTCTGGGAGGCAGGAGAGGGAGAGTGCACCCATGGCCTCCAGGAGGCCCCCAGTGCTCCCGGCAGCCCCTCCTGGGGGAGTAACTGCCAAGGATCGTCCTCTTTGCCCGGGGGGGGGAAGAGAAGCCACATGACCCGGTTCTGCCTCGGAGTGTGCAAGCCGGGGGAGTCTCTTTTCTCGGGCAAGGGGGAGGAGGAACGGCCCTGCGCCCAGTCATTCGGAAATCCACGGGGGCGGGGGAGGTATTCCTGGCCGTCAGCAAAGGCAGCATGGACGCCAAGCATCACTAATCGGGTGGTGGACCCTCTGTACATGCGAGGAAGCGCCCATCACTTCCTTTGGTGGAAGCGGAGTCTGCCCGTGGCTCCAAAGGTTAAAGCTATTTTAGGAGCTGATGACTAACGGGAGCAGGGCTGGCAGGGTGGCTATTTATACCTCCTAAGTCAGGCCGGGGGCACGTGGCGGGCGGGGAGAGGGGGCCGTGAGAAGAAGCGCCCAGCTCCTCAAGAGCCGCGCCGCCGCTTTTCCTCCTCCTCCTCCGAGAAGTCCTACCCCGAGAGCGCTCGGGAGGGGAAGCCCATGTCGCGGCCCGCCTGCTCCTCCAGGTGGCGCTCGGAGGGGCTGGAGAAGGACTTGCCGCCGTGGCGCCGGGAGGGTGCCAAAGGGCCGCCCCTTCTCCCCGCAGGCCCGGGAGCGGTCACCTCTCGGCGGAGAGGCGCCCGCAAGGAGCCCCTGGAGTGCCGGGACGTAGTGGTCCAGAACGCCCTGTACACGGGGAACGTGGCTCAGGTGCGGCGCCTCTTCTCCGAAGGAGCCGAGGTAGATCTCGTCTTTCAGGCCAAGAGCCAGGACCCGCGCTGGACCAGCCAGAAATGGGGTACGGAGAGCCGGGGGCGCGGCTGGGCTGAGCTGGGGGGCGTGGGAGAAGCGGGAGCGGGAGTGGGCACTTTCAGGAACCTGCGGAAGCGTCCCGCCGCCCGGGGAGTGAGGGCGTGAGACTGCACGGAGAGGAGCTCCGTTGGTGAGGACGAAGCGCCACAGGCCAATCCCGCCCCCGCATGTGCCCCTCTGCCCTCTCTGGTCAACGCGAGAGGAGAGAGGAGGAGGGGAGCACAAAGCAGGTTAACTCGACCTCAGGCTGGGGCTGCCACCAAAGGAGCCGCGGGAGGACTGACGGACGGACAGACGGGAGGGCGGGAAGGAAAGGGCGCGTCACCTCACGCTCTCCTTCCTCCGGAGGGCCTTTGGGGGATTTGTTCCGCTGAGCTCTTGAGTCGGACCAGATGACCCCTGGGTGCCCCTTCCCACCCTGTGCCTCTGCGACAGTTCAGGAGACTTCGTTCGGAGGCGGCGATCTTGCTTTATGGATGGCCTTTTAACGCTGCGCATCCGTCAGGCGCGCACAATGTTCCTCAGCCGATTGGCGGAATTTTAAGGGGCGGGGTTGAAGGTCAGTCCCTGCTAGAGAAGCTGCCGAGTCAAAGCTCCCGAACCTCCACGAGTGTTGTTTGTCTGCCACACTTCCACTCCGCAGGGCCCTCGAGACTGCAGGCCGTGGCTGAAAACACTGGAAGCGAAAATCCAAAGAGGAAAAAATGTACAAGCAGACGTAACCATTTCCCCAAAACAGTTTTGAACCCGCAATGGTTGCAGGAGACAGAGCAGCTGAGCCGAAGGCCACCAGGCAGCATTGCCCTAGCTACAATTCCAGGCGGACATTGTCGAGGTGGACAAACGCGCCCAGAGGAGAGCGTCTGAAGTGGTCAAAGGCCAGGAAACAGTGAGGCCCCCTGAGGAGCCGCTTAGGCAGCTGAGGACGTTCAGCCTGGACTGGAGGGAAGAAGGTTAAGAGGGGTCAGGATAGCCGTGTTTAAATAGTTGAAGGTCTCTTGTATGGAGGGCGAAGCAAACACTAGGACACTGTAGAGCAATGGCTTCCAACTTCACGAGCAAAAGAGACTCCACCTACACGTTAGGAAGATTTTCCTGATGCTAAGAGCAACTCCACTGTGCAATTCGCTGTTGCCTCTGTGGAGTGTGGTGGAGTCTCCTCCTTCTTTTCAGGTTTTTAAAGAGAGGTTGGACGGCTGTCTGTCAAAGAAAGAGTGCTTGGCTTGTCTTCCTGTATGGCAGAAGGGGGGTGGACTGGGTCGTCCTTGGATCTCTTACAGCTCCATGATTCTATAAATCTGAAACTCGGCAGGACTGGAGCCAGGCTGAATTCCCGCGTGGGGCGAGGGAGTTCCACAGCCGGGACGCTCCAACACAGAAGGCCCGCTCGGGGGTACCCATCAGCCGAACCTTGCCGGCGGAAGCCTAGGTGCGGAGGCGGCTGGCTCTTTCGGCGCAGCAGATCGCCCGCCAGCGAGAATGCGCCCAGGGCTACTTCTCCCACCGCAGGGTCGTGACCGGCGGGGTGCCCCCAAAAGCGTGGTGTGCCCGAGCAGGCATGACTCATCCTGCGCCCACCCCTCATCACGAGTGGGGACTCTGACTCCCCCTTCTGTCTTCTTTCTGACGGGGTCGCATGCAGGTGTGGGGGGATCCTCCCTGCCCCGAGCTTTCCTTGCGCGTGTTCCTTTCGCCGCTCACGCCGGCCCGGTAGGGATAGTTGCCCGGTAGGTCTAGGGAAGGGGGCGCAGCCGGGCAAACTCCGTGTCCGAGCAAAACCACGAGGAGAGGTAGCTCGCCGGCCCAAGTGGGACTCAGCAGGGCACACCGGGGGCGAGGCCAGGGGGCAGGCGCGCGGCAGCCGAATCGGCTTCTCTCCCTTCCGCCGGCGCGTCTCCTTTAAGCAGCTCTTCAGGCCGCCGCGGGTCACAAGGCCGCCCCAAAATAGAACCGCGTGCGCCGGGCTCCGGACAGCGAGAAAGCGCTGCCCCGCAGGGCCGGAGCGAAGCGCCCGCTGGGCCATGGAGCCCATCCCGACGCGGAAGGCGACGGGCCAAGCACTGGCCTTCTGGCGAGCCCTCCTGGCCGGCGACGGCTGCGCCATCCTCTGCCTGCTGGGCGACCCCGAGAGCGGCGTGGGTCCCAACTCTGTCTTCGACACCAGCGACCTGGAAGAGTGGAAGAACTACCGCAGCAACGCCCGCTGGCTTAGTGAGGAGCCCAGGGGGCGGGACAGGGACAGTCCAGCCAGGGAGGAGCAGCGGGGGGGTCACGGGAACCGTCCGTCCCAAAAGGTCCGCTCTTAACCTCCCCCGCCGGCGGCTGAGGGAGTTCGCTGGACTGGGCCTCGGCAGGAAACGCTGGCCGGGGGGGCAGTTCTGCTGAGCCAGGACTTCCCGGGGGGGCCAAGATCGCAGTCACCCAATGAACCCGGGGGAGAGGGGCTGCCTGCCAGGGTCGTCTCGGTCTGTTTTCAGATTCTCACCGGCAGAGCGGCTGCCGCGGGTTCAACAGGCGTATTGAGTGACGTCGCTCCCTCTCTTGCTTGCCGCTTCCCGGCCGGACGCGGCCGGGGTCTTCGCCGTTTGGTCCGGCTGGTGGTCTACGGAGCGCCCCCCACCTCCCAAGAGGCCACCTTTCGCTGCCGCTGACCTCCCTCCCTCCCTCCTTCCTCCGCAGGGATTTGGGCATTGACCTACGAACAAGAGCTGACCACCCCACTCCACGTGACGGCCAGCCGCGGCCACCTGGACTGCCTGCGGCACCTGCTGCTCCGCGGGGCCGAGGTGGACCTGGCCCCCGGTGGGCAGACGGCGCTCCACGAAGCCTGCGCGGCTGCCACTACCGACTGCGTCCGGCTCCTGCTCTCTTTCGGCGCTGACCCGGAGGCCGTCTCGGAAGAGGGACTGCGGCCGCTGCATCTCTGTCGGAGTCCTGGCTCCCTCGAGTGAGTCGCCCGGGGTGGCTGCACGGGGGGCGGGTGCTGACCGAGGCCGGCTGGTCCTACTGAGGACGCGGGGGGAGGCAGGGTGGGGGAGAAAGCAGTTCCTTCTCACGCGCGCAGGGGTCGCCCCTCCTCCTCTCTCCCCTCCCTTCCCCTCCGGAGCAGATGCGCGCGCCTCCTGCTGAGCCACGGAGCCCAGGTGAACAGCGCCTCGGAAGAGGAGGAGAAGGAGGAGACGCCGCTGCACGTGGCGGCCCGGCTCGGCCTGGCGGACCACGTGCGGCTCTACCTGCGCCACGGGGCCGACTTGGAGGCGGCCAACGCCGAGGGCCAGACGCCGCTCAACGCCGCCTGCGCCCAGTCCCACCCGCCTCAGGCCGCCGGCGACTACTACGAGGTCTGCCGGCAGCTGGTGGCGGCGGGGGCCCGGGTGGACGCCGCGGACCGGGACCGTCAGCGCCCGCTCCACCAGGCCTGCAAGGCGGCCAACCACCGTGTGGTGGCGCTGCTTCTCGAGCACGGCGCCAGCGTCAACATCATGACCTACAGCGGCGGCACGGCGCTCCAGCTGGCCCTCCAGGTGGCGGCCTTCCGGCTGGAGCACCACCCGGAGCTCGTGGTGCGCGACCTCCTCAACCACGGGGCCGTCCGCGTCTGGCCTGGGGCCCTGCTCAAGGTGGGTGCCGGAGAAACGCAGGAGCGGAGGTCTGGCGCGCAGCTCAGGATCCCTGCTGCATTGGGAGTGCGGCGGGGGGAGGGCTGGACCCTCGGGCGACGTGTTGTTTTGTTTTTGGACTGCAGTGCCTGTCCGCCCTCGCCTGCAGGCCAGAGACCATCCCCGGGGGCTTTGGGGCTCCCTGATGCCTTAAAGGCGCTGCGGCGTTGAGGGTGGAGGGCTGAACCTGTTCCAGAGTTCCTTGGTCGCTCTCCTCCCATGTGAATCCACGAGCTGACTGGGCTTCTTCCTGGTTGGCCTAAGGCCAGTCGCCTCCCCCCACTTGCTCCTCTTCTGCAGCAGCCCCCTCCCGGCCTTGGCAGTTTGCAAACAAGGGCGCTGAACGGCGGGGCGCCCTCGAAGGCCTTTCACCCTGCGCTCCAGGAGGCAGGTTCGGGTCAAGGGCGCGATCTCGCCAGCACTCAGGGTGCGGATTGCGCGCAGAGAGAGGTGCAGCCGGCACAGGCTCTTCGGGGCCGTAAGCCTCCCTCTGCTCCTGGACCCAAAGAGGACCAGGACGGAGGATAACCCGCTTTCTCCCCTACCGTGGCCAGTCCAGGGTCGGATGCAAGGGAATAGGAGAATAATTGGAAGCGGCCCCAAGGGGTAGGTGGTTCAACTCTGTCAGGCAACGAAGGCGTGGCAACCTCTGTTTAAAGATTTCCGAAGCAGGAGAGTCGACCGCCTCTGAGGAAGAAAGAGCGGATTAGGCCCATCTCTGGGGAGACGCTTAAGGGAGCTCCCGCGGAGGGAGGCGACACCGGGACTCTCCTGGGCCAGCCGCCGCTTACTCGCTCTTCCTCGGCTTCACCCGCCTGGGCTTCCCAGCTTCTTCCCTCTTTATTCATTTCCCTCGCATCTCTCTCCGCACCTCCCCGATCCGGCAGGTCGTGCGCCATTGCTGCGCCTCCCCCGCACACTCGAGGCGCTGCTTAACACCTACGAGCGGGTGCCCGTGACTGAGGAGTGGGTGGACGCCGTCCCGGAGGAGTTGGTGCAGGTGAGCCCGCGCACAAAAGCCTCTCAGAGAGCTAAGCCCCGGAAGGCCCCAGTTCCGGGAAGCGGCGGTCTGGGTCGACACCGGGGAGCAGGAGCGGGGAGGAAGAGGTCTCCTTTGCCCCGGTACTTCCAAGTAAGTCCCAGGCCGAAGCTGCAGCGGGCAGGGGGAGAGAGGGCGTCCCCTGCGTGGTTCAACGGAGGTAGTGGGGGAGGTCGAGGGAGGGGGAGGTCCGCGGCGGGGAGACCCTTGGTCCGCGGCCTCATCGGCGCCTCTCCGCTGTCCCTCTTTCCCTCCCGCCCGCAGACGCACCGGCGCTTCTTCCAGTCGCTCTTTGCGCTGGGCCAAGGCCCCCGCGCTCTCCAGCACCTATCCCGCTGCGCCCTCCGGAGCGCCCTGGAGGGCCGCCGCCTCCCGCAGGTCCTGCCCCAGCTACGCCTCCCGCCGGCCCTGCACCACTTCCTGCTTCTCGGCTTCGAAGACGTCCTTTACTAGTCGGAGAAAAGGGGTCCGGAGGAACTTCGGCATCAGTACCTCCCTCCCGAGAACTGGGTCAGGCCAAAGCAGAGCCAGATCCGTCCCGTTGCTCTTCTGGACCACTGCCCCCGGCCCGGCGAAGGAAACCGCGGCTGCTGTGCGCCGGGAGCGGGGGAGAGGATCAGCGCTCCCTGGGGACCCTCCTCTCCAGAGACGGGAGTGGAAGGTGGGCGGGGGCCCTACCCCAGCTGTCCCGCCAACCTTAGTTCCGAGAGGGAGGGGAGGGATCGGGCCCCTTTGCCAGAGGAAGAAGGGAACCGGAGCCCCCCGCCTTCCTGACACGGCCTGAGCGCGGGGACTCTGGATAGGCTCCCCGCTTCCCATCCAGCAGAGGTCCAGCGGAGGGGTCCGTTCTCCTTAGGTTTCCTGGTTGAGAAACGCGCCCTCGCCCTGGACCGGGGGGGCTCTCTGCAGAGGCGGTCGTGGTGGGACAAAGGACCCTCCTTACTCTCTACCGTGCTGCTGTGATCTCCCGGGTTCGTGGGCCCCTCGTGCTGGGCTTGAAACGGACCGGAGACTCCCGGAGCCCAGGCACCTCGGCTCCCTTCGCCTTTTAGGTTCGCTCTTGTTTGCAAACCGCCGCTTCTTTGCTGTCTTCAATAAAGCAGGACCTTCGGTGGGAAGCCGATGTCCGACTGACCGTTTTCTTGCGTCCCCCGCCAATACCTGGCAGTCGCTTCTCCAGAGGTCGAGCCTCGGACGGGGACGCGCGTTTTGGGCGGTTGGAGACGTGCGGGTCGTCCAAGTGCCCTCCTAACTCTCTGAAGACTTTTTCTGCTTTGTCCGCGACCTGTGCCCAGGAAGAGCCGCGGAGCCGCCCGAAGCGGCCTACGGCTCCCCGTTGGCTCAGGCGAATTTGGGTGGCTTTGTTTTGGGTGGCTTGGTTTTCCGCCCGCGTTTGTGGCCATTCTTCCGCACGAGCTGCCTCTCCGAGATTCCCCGCGCCAGCAGAGCGAGTCCCAGCGGTGTGGCGCGCTGCACGTTTTCGGGCGCATAAAGGTTTGTCCCTCTCGTCCGGAGTCGTGCTGCGTTGAGGCGCGGTTTCCAAAAACGGCTGTCCGGTTCGGAAAGGCTCGCGGGGGCTGAGGCGGGCAGTAGGTGCCGGCTCCACCTCCCTGCTGGGGACACTGGAATGCGCCTGCGCGCCCGGCTGATCGCAGGGAAGCCGGGCGAACTTCCGCGGAATGATTTGAAGTTTGCAGACAAGCTCGCGGCATGTGGAGATCCGGAAACCGACTTCGGCCCCGCCCCAGTGGTGGGGGGTCACCGGTGCTCCTCCTCCACCTCCCTCTACCCCTCCCCCAGCCCACAGACCTCCGGCAGAGAGCCCTGCGGGATCCAGCAGCCCCCCCCCGGCCAGGAAGTTATCCGAAACTAGAACTAGCCAGCCAGGAGGGGTGGGGGAGGAGAAGGGAGATGCTAAAGGCCTGGAGACGTGGGCTGCTCACGGGGTCTGTCAGTTCCCGCCCTCGCCCTCCAGCGCTAGGGCGCCTGGCCAGGTCAGTGAGAAGTAGTGCGGCCGCGAGGGTCGCGCCTGTTCTTCTGCGGCAAATTCCCCCTTTCTCCGCCTGGAAGTATCGCTCCCCCAACTGTGCACACCCAAGCATTTCCACGCTCCCCGGGACGCCTCTTTCCGTCTTGTTTTTGGAGATGGAGTTACAAGAGCTACCTGACTGATGAGGGAGGGGCAGCCGCGCAAATAGACCACAGCCCCGCCTTTAGTCTGGACCCGGTGGACTTCACCAGCGGAGGGGGGCTTTCCCTTAGCCGGAGAGAGAGGAACCCCTTTTCGAGAGGCGGAAGGGGGAAACCAACCAGCATCTTGGACATCTCTTTCGCAAGTGACGGTTCCACCCAGCCGCCGCCCCCCTGCTTCGGCGCTCCAAGGCTTTCCACGGTACCCGCCGCCCTCCTTCTTTTCCCTGCAGCCCTCGCCCTCTTTCCCCGCGGAGCATCTGGTCCCGCCCCACCCCACAAAAGGCCCTTGTACGCTGGCGGGGGGGTCCTTGGGTAATTGGCCCTCATCAATCACTGGCCATAATGGCTGATGAGGCGGGAGGGGCGGCGCCTTCCCAGGGGCCCCCTCGGCCACTCCAGTGGGAACCCGCCGCTGCCGCTCCCTGGCAGGGCCGGCGCGCGGGCGGGCGAGGGGCTCTGGGGGCAACTGAAGCGGAATGTGAAGAAGATGGATGAGCCCCGGGCGGGGGGGCGAAGGAGGAGGGAGCGGGGAGAGGAGGGGAGGAGAGAGGAGGGGAGGACGGGAAGCAGGGAGGCATTGAGGCGCCCCCTCCTCGCCCTCCCCCTCCCCCTCCATTGCCATCTCCTCCCCCTCCGCGCCCGCCCGCCCACCTTCTCGGCAGAGGAGCGCCAGCCAAACGCCGGGCGCGGCACACGGAAGCACGGCACACGGGCCAGTGGGCGGGCGGGCGGGCGGACCGCAGCGGCGGGTCCCTGGACGACCCAGCTGTCCGAGAGGCAACCCCGCGGAGCATCCCGTGCGGGCCGCCGGTGGACACGAGCTTCCGCGCCTCGACCCCGGCTGGACTACCGACGGCGCGGCCAACACCTGTCCGCCTCGGGCTGAGCCTGGAGCCCAGCGGGGCTCCAGCCAGACAGCCCGACTGCCGGTAGCTCCCGGGAGCGGCTCTCGGACCGGCGGGCGGGAGCCATGCAAAGACCCGGAGGCGGCGGGGGCGCGGGCGGCCAGGGCGCGGCCTTCTCTATCGACTCGCTGATCGGACACTCGCCGCCGGCTCCTCGCTCCGGTCCGCTCCTCTACACGGGCTACCCTATGTTCATGCCCTACCGGCCGCTGGTGCTTCCTCACGGACCTCTGCAGGCGGCGGCGGCGGCAGCGGCGGCGGCCGGGCTGCCCCCGCTGGCCCCGCTGGCCTCCTTCGCCGGCCGCCTCTCCAACTCCTTCTGCGCCAGCCTGGGCCAAGCTGTGCCCTCCATGGTGGCCCTCACTACCTCCCTGCCCAGCTTCGGGGAGGCCCCGGACGGTTTCTACCCCTCCCAAGAGCTCCCGCCGCCTCCACCGCCTCCCGCCGCCGGGAGAGGAAGCAGCGCGGAGCCCCCGCTGGGCCGCCGCCGGGCCGCCGGTACGGAGAATCTGGAGGCAGAAGAGCTGCTCACGCCGCTGGGCCGCGGCCAAGGGTTGGCCGAGACGCCCCTCCACTTCCCAGAGCCCTTCCCCGCGCTGACAGGTGGGTGAGGCAAGCGGATAGGAGGTGGGGTCGGGGCCGCGGCGGCACGGGGCCGGACAGGCCGGCGACAGGAGGCGCAGACTTTTCTGTCGCCCGGAAAAGTTTCCTCCGAAGCGGGGAACAGGTTCCAGAGGGGGAGAGAGACCCCCGCCGGCGGAGGGGGAAGGCAGCGGGAGAGCGCTGCCCCAGGCCATCGAAGGGGCGGGAGCAGGGTCGCCCGCGGCTGTTCTTTCCCCCGCCTCCGCCAGTCCAGCGAGACCTTCTGGACGGTTATCGCCCCACACAGACCCTCTCCGCAGCAGCTTTCTTCCAGGTGGGCGGACGGACAGACGGCTTCTGAGCCTTAGAGCTGGCGATCGGAGAGGGGCCTCCACTTTTCCTTGGTACTATGCCTCTCGGGGCCCAAGTAGACCGGATCTGCCGGAGGGGGTTAAGGCACAGCCGCCTTCCACAGTGGACGGGAGTGGAAGAGCCCGGCTTGAGCGGGAGCCTCTTCTCTCTGTCGCCGAACTGTGAGGTTGGGTTCCGGCATTTCCTGTTCCCGGGACGGCTCCCCTTCCTTTATAGACGTTCCGCACGCTTTCGCGGGAAAGGAAGCCAGGGAGGTAAGAAGTCGCCAATCCTCTCTGTGTATTCCTGGGGAAACCAGAATGAAGCCCATTTTACCGCGGAGATGTGGGCTTCTATCCCCCGAATCTCTCAGCTGTTCTTGGGTCGGGTCCATACGCTGCGGGGCGGTCTTATCGCGTGGCCTCCGCTTTCTCGGAGCCTTTTCCGCCAGCGGTGCCGGAGCAACCTTGGGCCGGACAGGGAAGCCAGCGGCGGAGGGGGACGAGGGCCCATCTTCCTGCTTGAAATGCAACTCCGCTGCAGTGCGTGGTCTCCTGTTTTCGGGGCTCCTCGCTTGTGCGCCTGGGAGGGCTCCCCGATCCTGTCCCTTCTACCGGCGAGACAGGCTCCGTCCTTCCCTCCCTGAGCGAACCAAATGGGGGTACGCGGGATGCCCCCTCCCGACGCCGAGTCGGGCACGGTTGGGCTCCATCGAGCCTTCGGTTGTGCAACTGACCCCGGATCGAGACGGGACTGGGCCGGTTTCTCGATCATGTGTTCAGCAGAGACTTCCCTTCCTTCTGGCTCTTGTCATTCCAAACTGAGTTGCTTCGGGGCAGAGCATTCTAGAGCCAGCATTTCAGGAGAAGAGAAAAGGGTCTTCTGGTGGGAAAGGTCTATTCGGCTACCGGGGCCCTGCCTGCTTCCCCCAGTTCCATCGCTCAGACCACCGAGTCCCCTGTTCAAAGAGCTTTCCGCTGCAGTCCCTCAGTGCGCGTTCACCAGAAGGGCCCCGCGCCATCGTTCAGAAGGGGAGTTACACCTGAGTAGACCTCTACAGCGGCATTGTGCGCGTGTTCGCTGCACCCGCCTAGCTCTTCAGCTGAGAGGCGCGCTGGCCTCATCTGTTTATTTCTGAGCAGGGCCGCCCGTGAGCTCGCGTTGGGACCACAGCATTTTGGCGGGCGCGGTCCGGATCCAATGGCCCTGGTCCCCTCCCCGAGTTTTAATATGTCAGAGACACCCGGGAATGAGCTCCCCAGGACGGAGAGATGGAGAGAGGGAGGAACAGGAGATGAGGGAGTCCAGACTAGAGTTGTTGCTGTGAGCCTTCATATCTTTTCTGATTTATGGTGATCCTAAGGCGACCCTGGGGAGTCAGCGGGTGGGGAGGTTTGAGTGTTAGGCTGGGACTTTGGGAGCCAGGGTTGGAAAATGGTAATCCACTGCGCAACATTGGTCAAGTCACACTCTCTTAGCCTCGGGGAGGCAAAGAGAAACCCCAGCTGAACCAATCTTGCCAAGAAAAGCCCATGACGGTGTCGCCACAAGTCGGAAAGGGCTTGGAGACAGGCAATAACTAAGGCGGCGCTATCGCTGGGTTTTCCCGGCCAGATTTATTCAGAGGAAGTTTGCTACCATGGTCTTCCTCTGAGGCTGAGAAAGTGTGACTTTACCAAGGCCACCCAGTGGGCTTCCATGGCCGAGTGCGACTTCGAACTCTGGTCGCTAGGCCGTTGTCCCAGCCTCAATCGCTGCACCGCGCCGGCTTTCCGGACTGAATGGAGGGGACGGAGCTCTTGCCGACGCTCCGTTCCGCCGTTGACTCCGTGGGCGACCTGGTCAGGGAGGCGCGCCAACGGAATCCCAGCTGGCCTCGGGGGAGGGGGCTCCTGCACCTGGGCCACCCCGCCCCCCTTTCAGAGCCTTGGGAAGGCGCCGAACCAAGACTTAAGAGAGATGCCAATACAGGCAAGATGCCGGGCGCGCAAAGACCCGGCGGCGGAAGCACGGCCTTTCCAAGCAGAGGACAGCCAGAGGCTAGGAACGGCGCGGAAGGTGGAGCAGTCCCCGGGAAAGGGATTCCGGGCTAGCCCCCTCAATACCCAGGAGGCGCTCCGTCCGGGAGACAAACAGCCATTTCCACGGCTCCTCGACAGCCCAACAGATGCGGCCGCAGGGTGCGGAAGATCTGTGGTTGGGAGCCTGACGCAACCGCGCCTTTCTCGGCCAGGAGGCCCAAGCCCCGGGAACACAGCAGTTGAGCCAAGGCTGAACGCTTCCCGGCCACCCCCCGCTTCCCGGTCCACCTTCCCCGTACAGGCCAAAGCTTGAAGCGACCTTCACCTCGACCTCCGCGGCCGTTCCCAGAGGCCCAGTCTTTGAATCCACGGCTGCCCCGCCTGCTGGGGCTGCCCGTGGGGCTCCAGAGACCGGGAAGGATGGCTGGACACGTCTTTGTGCCTGTCGGGGCGGTGTAAAGTGTGGATACTCGGAGGAAAGGGAAAGGCAGGGCGATGTAGGCTTTGGGTATGGGCAGAGACGGTCACGGGCGGGAGGAGGAAGGGTTCCTGCGGGAGGCCGAAAGGGAGTCTCTCGCGGGCGCCGCCTGGGGGCCCCGCTTACCTGCATAGCTCGAGGGGCGCCTCGTGCAAGGGTTCTGCATCCCCCTTGTGCTCTTACTGGAAGCACTGGCGGAGGGAGGTGAACAGGCGTGAGCCCGGGAATTGGGGTGCTCTGCGGGTTGAGGTCGGGAGGTTTTCCGGAGGGACTTTTGTTCGAGGAGTCCAGGCCTAATTCCGAGGGCCGCTGAAAGTGCCCGGACAATCGGGGAAGGGTGCTTTCCCGATTGTGGCTATGTACAATGGGAGGGGGGCTTAAATAACTGGGTTTGAGGATCAGGACCAGAGGAACCTCGCGATCTTCTTTGCCGGAACAATTTGGTCGCGTTTCGAACTTTCGTGCCGAGCGGGACCGGCGATCCACGTGCCCGTAGGACCCTCCCCCAGGTGTGAGGCCCACTCATGGGGCGTTTGGCGTGGCAAGGGAGGGGTGCTTGTGAGATGCGTCTGTGCAGCCGGGGGGCGTCGAGGCACCCGTTGACCAAAGAGAAAGTGGCGGTGTCCCCGCGAGCATCTTCCTCTGTTAAGGCCAACGAGTGTTGTAGCCCAACAGACAAGAAGACGGGCAAGGGGGCTGCCATTGGGCTTGCCCTTTCTTGCCTCCGGAGCCGTCCGCAGAACTCTTCTTTCCCCCAGGGACGCGGAAGAAGCTCGGGAGCCGCCGACTTCTGTCCGGCCGGGAAGGCGGGGAGGGGGTGTGGAGACCCGCCTCGCTCGGTTCCTCCCACCGCAGCGAGGGGCAACCGTGGCACTCTAGTGGGAGAGCGGCCTGCCCAGCCGGCCTGGCGGTGGATTTGATGCCCTGGCCCTCTCCACCTCCGAAGAACCGTCCACTGGCTCCTCCCTGGCCAGCTCGGGGAACCCCGTGGCTTCTCCCTTTCTCGCGGGGATCATCAACGGAGGGTGGCGGGCTGACAAGGTAGGGATGCGCGCAGACAATCCAGCGATCCAGAGGGACGGTGCGAGGCGGAGTAGGAGAAGGGGAGGCGCAGTGGCAGAGACAGGGCAGAAAGTGTCTCTAGAAGGCCAGGCATCGGAGGTGCGGAGCGGCTTGAGCCAGGGCGAGCCAGTCGGAAAAACAGCGGGGGCTGGACGTCCCACCCTGGCAAAAGCCACGAGGTGGCCCTCCTGAGGCTGCTCGGAACGGACCTCTCTTTCACGTTCCGCCGCCAGCCATGGCGCGGGCTAGCAAAAGACCCCGTGGCTACTGGCAGCTGCGCAGGAGGGCAGCTCAAGGGCGGCTGAGGGCAGAGCTCAGGGTTGTTGGGAAGAGGCTGTCCGCTCGAGTCTCTGGACTCCAGAGGCTCCCAGGGTGTGGGGGAGGGCAGCGTTCTCGTGGCCCACTAGGGCAAACTCTAGACCCCTCCGGTGCCTCCCACGGCGGGAAGAAAGAGACGCCCTGCCTAGAACTCGGGGCCGTCTGGCTCACGTGTCCCGGTTCCTTTCCCCCGCTTTCCTCCCGTGGCCGCGGATCACCTGGTCGCTCAAGGCTGCGCGGAAAGGGGTGAGACGAAAGCGTGGGACGGCTGGGCGGAAAGGAGGTTAAGGACGGGGCGGACTCCCTTTGCTCGCCTTCGGGTGTAATGGTATATTTCATTGGAGGCGGTAGCGGGGGGGGCAGGAACACAGGCGCCCCTCCCAGGAATGACCTCTCAATAAACCCCTGCAGTTCCGCCTGCAGGGGACAGAGCTGGCGCAACCTCCCATCCCCCTATTCTCTGGCTGGCCTGGCAGCCGGAGCGAGCCCCCTGCTGCCTGTCCTAACTGCCGCTGGGAGCCCCCTAGGCTGGTGCGAGGGGAAGAAAGCCCCCCTCCAGACCTCTGGAGGGCGGAAGGGGAATAGACAGCGAAAGCACACTTGTGCCCGGACAGGCTGTCCAGAGGAGCCGTCGTGCACGGAGGGGGCCCAGGGCGGCGGCGGCGGCGGCTATGGATGGGAGGGGGAGTGGAAGGACTTCCAAAAAGAACGGAGACCAGCTCTTTATGGCGGGGTGTCGCACTTTTACTCCAGGGAGGGAGGGAAGCGCGGAGCATTTTGTGCCTCCCGGAACCACTCGAGACCTTGCCCTCCCGCAAGCAACAGGGGTAGGCCAGGGCACTCCTGGGACTGTGCAGAGAGCCTTGTGAACGGAGAGGAAGACGGCGGGCTCCTCCCTGAATGCTTTTGAGGCCGGCCCTTCCTCCAGTGACTTCCAGGCGGCCTCAGAACCTCAGCCCACCAACAGCCCTGCCAGGTAGGCCTGCTGGATGTCAGTGCGGGCCTCGACGTCCTTCTAACTCCTCCTCTTTCTCTCCCCCTTTCCTTCTGTCTTTTCTCGGCCCGGGCGGGCGCAGAAGGGAAGCAATACAGCTCGGACGAGGAGAAGCTGGACAGTCGGCTGGGCGAGGCGTCGGCGGCGTCGGGTGGCAGCGAGCGTGAGGACGTCGAGAGCTCCGCGGAGAGCGGCGGCGGCGGCGGCGGCGGCGGCGGCGAGGACGACCCTTTTGGGGAGGGGGCGGGCGGCGGAGGCGGTGCTGCTTCCTCCTCCTCCGCCTCCTCCGCCTCCTCTTCCGGGCCAAGGGCGCCCAAGGCCAGGCGGGGCTCGGCCGAGGGGGCCGGCGGGGCTACCGCGGTGCCCGGGGGCGCACCCCCTCCTCCCCTCCTCCCTCCTCGTCGGGGGGTCCGGGCAAGAGCCGCCGGCGGCGGACGGCCTTCACGAGCGAGCAGCTGCTGGAGCTGGAGAAGGAATTCCACTGCAAGAAGTACCTGAGCCTGACGGAGCGGTCCCAGATCGCGCATGCCCTCAAGCTCAGCGAGGTCCAGGTCAAGATCTGGTTCCAGAACCGGCGCGCCAAGTGGAAGCGGATCAAGGCTGGCAACGTCTCCGGTCGTTCCGGCGAGCCCGTCCGCAACCCCAAGATCGTCGTCCCCATCCCGGTGCACGTCAACCGCTTCGCCGTCCGCAGCCAGCACCAGCAGTTGGAGCAGGCCGGCCCGCCCGCGCCCGCGCCCCGGCCCTGAAGGGTTCCCCCGCCACGACCCCGGCCCGTGTACAGTTAAGACGCCCGATCCCCTTATTTATTCGGTGTAAACCGCCCGGATGGACCGGCGCTCCCCCCGGGCTCTTCTGGCCCGCTGCCCCGCCCGTCCGCCTGTATACACGCCCCCTCCCCCTCTGCCCCCCGCCGCGGTCGCTGTGTCTGTTCCGTGCAGAGTAGTGCTGGTGGTGGTGGTGATAAAGGTCAATGAACTGTTTTCTATGGACGTGGTGGACGGTGAGTGCCGAGCGCGGGGGAGGGAGGCGTTTGGCACTCCCTCTTTAAGCTGGGGAAGAGGGCCGCGCTCTGGCTCCAGTGGTTCGGGAGGCGGTGTAGGGTCTCTTTTCTTCTTTTAAAGCGAACGCAGGACCCCCATCTGCACAGGCCAGCCGACGAGTCCTGCGGACAGATAGGGGGAAATACCCCCAGCACAGACCCACAGTTAAAGGACCCCTCCCGGTTTCTGTGGGAGGCGCCTGTCGAGGAGGATGCGAAAAGGGCGCGTTCCTCCCCACCGACCGAGGCAGCTTCTTTGCCGGGGTCTTCGCGGGGGTGTGTGTGTGCAAGGAGCTGTTTGGATGCCGCCCGTTGCCCACGGTCCCCCGCTGCCCTGAGTCCAAATCCCCTTCTGAGACTGTTCGGCCGCACCTTATGGTGCCCCCCACCCTCCCGAATCTGGATCTGCGGAGGGGAGGTGGCGGCGCTGCTATTTATTACTACTGCTACTATTGTTAATATTAAAAAATTCATATCTTATCATACACTCCCTTTACTCTTCCATCTCGGGGGGAGGCATACAGGTAAAAGCAATTTACCAGCCTAAAGCCGTTTCCATTTAAAACAGTGGGAAGAATTCAAACGGACGAAAGGATATGAAACTAACGTTCAGTGGTTTCAACTTGTCAAACAAGTGAAAGAGAATAAAAACGTTTTTAACACCACGTTCCTGCAGATTTTGAAGGGCGTTGATAAAAAGCCAGAACGAAGTCACTGCGGGGATCCTGGGGGCCGCAGCAGAGAAGGCCTCGCCCTCCCGCTCGCCCCCCTCTGCCGCGAGAAATTGCGCCTCCGGCAGAGCTCTGTCCTCGGGCAGGCGCTCCAAGGGAGTGGCGCTGCCCAGCCGCCCCGGTGCCAGGCGCTCCAAGGCCAGCCCCTGGAACCTGGCACTGAGACCCCCGCCGGAGAGAACAGGGGAAGAAGGGACGCCCTCCTGCGCAGCCGTTGGCAAGAGGGCCTTGCCAGCTCTTCGAAAGGAGTGGACAACACCCTCCCGCTTGGCGGGGCTGGAATTGGGGCGCCCGAGGACTTATAAGCCACCCGTTAGCCCGGAAACCCCCCAGAAGCGCCATCAAAGTTTCCTCTGGGAACGCCCCGCTTCCAGCTCCATGTGGGCTCAAAATCTCCCACCGCTGTCAGGGGCCCTGAGGAGACGGCCTCGGAGTGGGTTTGGGGAGGGAGGTTAGACTGGTCCCCCAGCATCTCCTGTGGTCGCCTGCTCTTTTTCAAGGGAGACCGATTCTGACTTTGAAAGTTCTGAGATCAGATAGACGACGTCCGCTGCTTGCGATCCTCCTGGGAAGATGAACGAGATCCCCTTCCCCACACAGTGGAGAGAGTGGTCCGGGTGGCCACTTGCCGAATAGGATTTTAGGCTTGGGTCCAGCAGGTCTTTTGCTGCCTTCTGGGAGTGGGGGTCCTAGCTCTCCAGGCATAGGTTTGGGGGCTGCGTGGGTTCGGGAAGGCCCCGCAAGGCGTCTGAGAAACTGCCCCCCTCGGGGGCTTCGGCAAGCCGCTACCCGGCTGTCCTTCCAAAAGTCAGCGTCCCTCAGGTCCCACCAGAGAGGAAACTCTGCAAGGTTTAACCGATTCACGTCCCGGCAGCGCCTCTTCATTCGGCTGGCTCGGGGGTCTCCTGAGCTTTCCTTCCCCCCTGTGCCAGGGACCGGTACCACGCGTGTGCCCTTGGCGGCAACTGTTCCTTTCCTTCCTGGAAACCAGCCAGGCGCCGGCAGGCAATGGCTCTGGGCGGCTCTGCTCCAAGTTGTGCAGCCCTGCCTCACCAGTCCTTCAGGTGATGGGAGGGAAGGAATCCTGACACAGTCTGCAGACGACACAAAACTGGGAGGGAGTAACTAACACATGGGAATATAGGAACAATATGCAAAAGGGCCTGGATTAACTAGAACACTGGACTGAAACAGATAAAATGAAATCCCCCAGAGAGACAAATGCAAAACTCTACATTTAGGCAGCAAATACCAAATGCACAGGTATAGAGGTTTGCAGAATACTTGGCTCTGCATGCAGAAAGGACCGTGGGATAATTCTCGACCCTAAGTTGAACGTGGGCCAGCAGCATGTGCTGACTGCCCTCTCAGGCTGCGTTCACCGAAGCACACTCTCCAAGCTGAAGGAAGCAACAGCCACCTTATATGCTGCGCCAGTCAGACCACATCCGAAGAACTGGGTTCGCTTCTGGTTCCCTCATTTTAAGGCAAGTTGGAGTGCTTTCAAAGAAGACCAGCAAGGCTGGTGAGAGATACAGAGAGCAAAACGAATGAGTAGACATTGCAGGGGCTGCTTGCAGGCAAGAGAGGCTGGAGGGGCGACGTGACTCTTTAGGCACCTCAAGGGCTCTCAGGACACAGAGGGGCCAGGCTTTTTCTCTGCCGCTTCAGGGCAGAACTAGCAGTCATGGTTTTCAGTTACAGAAGAGTAGATTTTGTAGGAACATTTGAAGGAACTTCTGACAGACTGGTTGGGCAATGAAGCAAAGCTGGTGGGATCTCCTTCTCTGGGTGTCTTCAAGAAGAGGCTGGACAGCTACCTGCAGGAGACCTTGCGCTGAGCAAGGGGTGGGCCAGATGGCCTCCACGGGACCCTTCCAATGGCAAGGTTCCACGATTCTATGGCTGTGGCCATCTGACACCCCCCTTGTGCCCTCAGCTGTGTGCATCAGCCACCCTCCACTCTCTCCCTGCTGAAGAAAAGCCAGGGGTGAAAGGCTACGGGCTGATGCCCCCCCCAGACAAGCCAAGGCCTCCCTCCCTCCCCTTAGAGGCAGCCAAGGAGCTCTGCCCTGCTCCCAGCCCCTTCTTCTGGTTCCATTCTGCCCTCAGCACAGCATATCCCACCACTGAACCTCCCTCCCCCCAGGAATTAGGGGCCTGGGCACCTCTGGGAGGAGAGGAACTGAATGGCCCAGTCTCTCTGGGGGCCCCTGGGGGGCCTGCAGAGTCTGGGAGAGAGCAGGATGCGACCCTCTTTGCTGCAACAAGAGAAGGTTGGCGGCCCTTGGCCTGTGCCAGCAACTGTGGCGCCATGAAGCTCTAGGGAAGGAGTGGAAGAGGGTAGGGGGGCTCTCCTTGGGGGCACAGTCTGCCTGGGTTGCTGGAGACAGTAGCAGCCACATCTGGGGTACCAAACATGGAGCTGAGAAGTGGGGGTGCTGAGGCCACCCAAAGCAGAGCCTCAGTGGGGCTGGACTGCAGTTCTCAACATTCCCCACCACTTGGCAAGGCTAGCCAGAAGGGCTGATAGGAGTTGCAGCTGAGCGCTATCTGGGGATGGTTGGGCACCTCCCGGCCCTGTGTTGGAGTGGAGCAGGTTCAAACTCTTGCCTGGGGGCAGGCTCAGTGTGCCTCAGTGTAAGAACAGAGTGAAGGAAGACAAGGGGGCCCCACTGCCCCCCAGGGGCCACCCCTGCAAGGGCCCTTTCCAAAGCGGGGGGAGCCACATTAACCTCTCCAGGAGCAGCTAGAGCCAGGCCGCCCTCCCCATGCCTGCGTGGAGGGGTGAGGAAATACAACCGGGGAGCCTCCGACAGCACCTCCTTGTACAGCGCGGCCCCACTCCGCCGCTGCTCCTGCCCCACCTCTGCCACCCGCTCACTTCCACCCCTGCCACGCCCCCCTGGTCTCCCCAGAGCAGCACCAGACAGGGCCGTGTGGGGCAAGGAGCAGGCCGGTGGAGCCTTTATTGGAGCGTCGCTCTTCCTTCCGTCCAGGGCGCGCACACTGCTCACGCACACGCAGAGCCTTATTTACATACCATCATATAAATATTTCCAATGTACATTTTATACACAGGGGACTAAGGGGGTGTGGGGAGTGAGCAAGGAGAAGCAGCATCTAAGGGGGGTCAGCCAGCGAGCCCTCCCACAAGCTGGCCCTAAAGGGCTGCAGTAGAGCCAAGTTGGGGGACTGGGAAGGGGCTTCCCTTTCACCTGTGGGCCCCCTGTGGGCCCCACTTCCCTTTTTCCAAGGAGTCTGTGCCCACTCAAAGATTACCTGGCCCCCTACCGGGGGCAGCAAGGGAGGGAGGGGGTCTGCCCCTGCTTTTTTCCACGCCAGCTGTGGGCCAACAGGGGTGTCCCCTCCTGAGGGGGCACAGGGAGGGGCACAGGGAAGGGGTCCTTTCACTGGGCAGCCGGGCTCAGAGCCTCGGAGCAGAGGGTGCCCGAGGCGGAGGAGGAAGCGTTGTTGTTGGTGTTGCGCCGGGGCAGGCTGGGCGTCAGGGAGCCGGTGCTTCCGGTGCCGGCGGCGTCACTGGGACACCCGTGCTGGAGCAAGATGTCCACGCATTCCTGGCTGCCGGCGCGCCGCGCATAAGCCAGCGGGGTCTGGCCTCGGGCGTCCCGGCTCTTTGCGTCCACTCCATACTGCGGGCAGAGAGAAGGAAAGCAGACAGTCAGTGGAGGTGGCCCCGTGAGGCAAGAGGGGAGGGGGAAGCGGGGTGGGGGTCCCTCCTTTACCCAGATAAGGAGCTGGGTGAACACCACATTGGCCATGGCGCAGGAGAGGTGCAGAGCTGTCCGGCCATCCCCGTCCCCGTAGGTCTCGTTCACTTCCTCCTTGGTGCCATGTGCCAGGAGCATGACCACGGCCCGCAGGTCGTCCTCCACCACAGCCCGGAGCAGCTGCTGGCCCAGGGGCACATCCGAGTGAGGCAAGGGGGCCAAGAAAGCTTCTGCTCGTACTTGGCCCGGATCCAGCGCTCCTTTTCCTCCCTGCAAAGTGCAGAACGAGGAGGCTTCATGCAGGCTGCCGTCTTCCTCCTTCTCTCCCTTGGAAGCAGAAGGTCCCTCAGAGACCCCTGGGGGCAGCAGGCACTCCCTCCATCCCTCCCCGGCTCCCCAGAAAGGCCAGCCACTGTACCCACGGCAGTGGGGGGGCACTGAGGGAGAGGAGCAAGCCTTGAAGAAGCAGCAGAGACAGGGGTGGCGGCAGCAGTATCAGAGCTGCCATCTCTCCGTCGGCACAAAGGAGATGGTGCCGAGGGGCCCTGATCGATGCTGCCAGCACCCCGCTATCTGCTGCCCATTCTGTCCATCTGCCTCTCGCCCAGCACCATCAATGCGCCAGCGACGCGAGCATGCTCAGTGCCTCCTGCCCCCTGACCCGCTCTTATCCGTTGATAAGGCAGCCGTAGAAAAGGCCTCTTGTCTGGGCGTCCAGGATGACGAGTGAGTGACAGGCAGGCGGGGGGGGCGCAAAGAAGGGAGGCAGCCTCCCTTGGTCCACTCAGTGCCTCATTTATTAACCCCTTCCTCTCCGTGCCCAGGGCTGCAAGGGGAGGCTCCCAACGGCCCAGCTGTGCTGTTTGTTTCCTGGAGAGACAGTCAGATGGGTTCAAGGGCTCCCATTTCCAGCACAGAGCCAAGGAGAGGGCTTTGCCACGAACGCCCCACCCATGCCAGGAACAGAGCCAGGCCAGGTCACACCACCTGGGCCATCTGGTCTGACCCTGCCCTCAGAGGAAGGAGCACGCCACCATTCCTTTGGACAGCCGGGGATTTGCCAGCCTGTCAGGAGGCATTGGGGCAGCCAGCTGAGGAATGTGATGGGCAAAGCAGTCAGTGCCACACCCACACTCTCCTCAGGAAGCACCCAGCCCTGGTCTTTCCCTCCCCACTGGACCCTGTGGTCTGAGTGAAGGGGGTCCCTCTCTCCTGTAGCAGCTAAAATGCCACCCCAAGGATCCAGCTGTACCAAGCACTGTTTGCCTTGGGCTCTGGAGCTGTGGCAAGCGATCTCCTGGCCTTTTCTTCCATCACAGAGCTGTGGAGAAGCAGCTGTCAGGAAACTGGAAGGGCCTCGGTGGAATGAAACTTCCCAAGAACAGCTCCCTTTTCCTCAGGCCCCTGGGCGACAGCCATTTACGTTACCTAGAGCTGTCAGGCCCCGGGCGGGGGTAGCTTTCCACGGCACCCTCCCAGATGGAGTTGGCCAGCGTGTTGCCAATGGCCGTCATCACCATCACTAGCTCAAGTGGCCAGTCATCCAGGTCCAGGGAGCGGACACGCGAGAGGTGGGTTCCCAGGTTGCGGTGGATGCCTGAGCACTCGATGCAGATGAGGGCCCCCAGGTTCAGGCTGGCCCAGTCAGGGTCTGCAGGGGAGAAGGGGGAGGGGGAGAAGGATGGCGGGGGTGAGCTCCTGGCCAAAGCAGAGGATGGCCACTCCTGGCCCCCTCTGAACATTGCTGTCTTCCATTGGCCAAGAGACATTGAGACCACCCAAAAAAACTCAGGAGAGGGATGGCACCCCACCCTTTTGGGCTACCTGTCTGTCCCCTAGACCCCTGTAGCCAGCCCTCGGCCTCTTCAGCACCCTTGCCATTGCCCTGCAGCCGATCTGCGAAGAGAGCAAATCCTCTCCTGCCACCAGTGGTCATCCATCCCAGGAAGCCCCACTCACTAGGCGCATCGCAGTCCACGCAGAAGCTGTTCCCACGCACGGTGCGGATGGACTGCAGAGCAAGCGCGTCACCATGGGCTCCCAGCCGAGCCTGAAAGAAAGCCAGCAGGCCAGCCAGCCCGTCCCGTCAGGGAGAGGGCAGTGGCTGGAGATTAATCTCCCCTCACCTTCCTTCCTGCCCAGCACCCCCTCCCGTGTCATCACATGCCACTCAGAACAAGAGCCTGGCTCAGCCCTGCAGCTCCCCTTCGTTGTACACAGACACAACACGCACCCTCTGCAAATCCACATATAGTGCGGCAGGTCTCCCTACCACCACTGTCAACCTATCAGATCCACTGGTGAGGAGAGTGCTGATGTGCTCAGAGGCTGTCTTTTCCATGTTCAGAGCCACTCTTCTGGCTCCTGCTGGTGAGCCCAGTGGATGAATGCAGCTGTGACCTGACCCCCGTCCCACAGTTAGGAGGCATCCCTTCCTGTGTCAGGTCCCCAGGTGAGCCTGCTGGGGGCTCCTCTCTCCCTCCCCCTGCAGCCCCATGCCTGACCCACCTTGTTCTTGCTGCTCTCGCAGCCCTGTAGGCTGGCCAGGATCTGACTTTCGACGGCCTGGACCCAGAGCTCCCGCTCATCCGCCGTGGATGCCTCAAACAGCCAGGACTGGCCAGTCAGTGACACAATGATGAACTCAAAGGACTCCTCTTGCTCTGAGGGTGGGAGGGAGGAAAGGGGAGGAAAGAAGAGGGGGGTTCAGCTGACTGGCCGCCCCTCTGCTGTGTTCTGTCAACCCACTGCGTGCATGGCGTGGAGGGGGGAGCACTTGTCCAAATGTGGGCCAAGACTCTGAGCACTTGTGCCAGCCTGTGGGACTTCCTCTGGTTCCTCTCCTGGTTTCCGGGGGCTCCAGAGGACAGGGCTGCCCACGACTGGAGCCTGGGGGTGTGGGGAGAATGCCAAAAAACTCCCCAGACTTTGAGGTCTCCTGCTTGACCAAGAATGGCAGCTACTGCCTTTGCTCCCACCAAGTTGCCAGCCCCAGACTCCAAGGTCTTCCTGTGCCAGGGCCAGCTGGGAGGTGTTCTGCTTTGGCCTTCTCCATCTGGGGAAGGGGCCTCTGCCTGAGGGCAGAGGGAGGGGCCACTGACAGTCCCAGAGCTGCAGTCCTCAGATGGAATGACTAATCCCCAGCGATGCTGCAGCATGCTCCAACTCAGAGCACCGCAGTTTGCAATTACCTAATTAGTGCTATGCAGATAACATTCCTAGCTCCATAAGGTGGCTTCCTTGCTCTCTGTCAAGAAGAGTAAGGCTGGCGGGGGTAGGGGGTCTCTCTGTCAGATGAATGTAGGGGACAAGGCTGAGGGTGTCCAGCTTGCCCCTACAAGGTACCCCCCCAGTTTTCTGGGCCTGGCCATGTAGAAGGTTGCCAGGGAGACCCCTCCAGACCACACTTGTTCCCACCAGGAAACACCCACCCTTTGCTTTGGTCAGGAGAAGAACAGGAGGGTGGCCCCTTGTGGCTTAGCTGGCTACTTGGTTGGCTCCTTGCCTGGCAGTGGCTGGACTGGGGCCACAGGACCTTTGAGTCCTGTCTCCCTCCCATGAAGGGCATCTACAGAGTTAGAAAGCTAGACAATGCAAACCGAGAGCAGTGAGGATGGAGTAGACTAAGAGGGCCTTCTGGACCACATGCTGTTCCTCTGCAGCCACGCCAGAAGAGGGCACTCACTCAACAAGACCTTAAGCACCTTCATTACAGCCCCTTAGAACACAAAGCACCCCAAAGAGAAGCGTCCTCTGACGTGCTGTGCCCCCCGCCCTTTATACCCCCTGGGCTGGTGCTGGATGCCTTCTGGTTTCTGTGCCACCACAGGGCAAGGATGATTGAGTTTTGTATGTTTGTGCAGAGAAGCAGTGTTGAGAGGGGGAAATCCATGCCCCTCTCCCTCAAGGCCCCCCCCAATTTCAGTGCATTCCTCTGGGCCCAGCAGGTAACGTTCCCCCCCAACTCATTAGCTCAGTGACTGACCAACTGAGAAATTAGAGGAGCACTTGGGTAATTTGATGAGAGACAGGGAGGGGCTGCCGCAGAAATGGGTGGGGGAGAGGCTGCTGCTGCTCAGGGCTTGGCATGAAGGAGTCGCCCACCCCTTTCTGGATCTGTGCTGCAGGGTGCCGAATGAGCAAGCGTGCCTCTTGATGGTTTTTTGATGATGTTTTACAGAGCCGGCGCTCTGAAGAACTCCAGAGCAAGCCAGGCACTGAGGCCAATGCTGCTAATGGGTGTTAACCCCACGACCTCGTCTCTGGCACAACAAGCTCTCCAAATGAGAGGGAAATTAGCGAGGGCACTGCAGGAGCAAGGGAGTGGAGCTGTGCCACCCAGCAGCAGCACCAAGCCCTGGGGAGGGGGCTTAGTTGTTGCTGCCTCCTTGGCAGCAGGGAAAAGCCCCTGCCCACTCATTCAGGGGAGGGGCACCCCAGGCCTCCTTCGTAGGCTCCTTTTAGGGGAAGAAAAGATCTTCCCTGCCCACTCATCCATGCTGCCACCTGCCTGTGTGCACCACATCTCGTGGCAGGGGCTGAAATGGGCACTGGCTGGCAGCCTGGGAGGAGCGTGGCTGCCCTGCTCCCGATGTGTGAGCTGCCCCGGCACTCACTGACAGAGGTGCTCATCACACTGAGCACCACTGGGGAACTTTGCAGTGTGCAAGCATTGGGGGTGCGCTCCAGGCGGGGGCCATTCGTACATGTCACTGTGCTGCTGCCGCCGCCTCATTTTGCAGCTCATTAAACCCAATATTCCTAACCTGTATTAGCGCATCAGGGACAGACCCCCTCACACCCCCCACCCGCCTGCCAGACAAACAGCAGCAGAAGCAGCAGAGCCACTAACATGGGGGAGCATTTCATTCCCCACCCCAGCTGTAGACACTGCTCACGCCCATGGGCAGAGGAGCAGGTTGAGGGAAGACTCAGCCTAAGTGCCCTGGAACACTTCTGTGGAGAAAGCAACTGGGCTGTGGAGAGCCAGTCGGCCACCAGCTGGGCAATCCTGGAGCGGGGCTTGTCCTGGCCCACCAGTACCCCAGTGTTGGAATATTACAGCATTCTCTCTTCCCCCCATCTTGTTGTTAGAACAAGTGGGAATAGCCAGATAGGGCTTCCTTTCCCTCCTGCATGCCAGATCTTCTCCATTTGTCTTTCTCTGTCTTTTATTGCATGATCATAAATGCCTTTGGTTCTCAGGTAATCAGATCATGTGACCCAGGACTGTGCTTGGGTCATCGGTCTTATAAAAGTTAACCCTCCTTCCTTTCTCTCTCTGATCTCTTCCTTTGTTCTCAATGGCTGCCCTTCCCTGAACTCTTCGTATGCTTCGAGTCTCCATCGAGTAGGATGGTGAGTTAAAAGCCGAAGACTCTCCTATTCACTAGATTAGACAGGTAGCAGGCTCTCAGTACAGATGTAAATGAGGAAGCCATTAGTAAAGTATTTAAGCCTTTTATTCAAAGCTACCTGTGTTTGTGCTTATTGAATCAGCCGGTCTGAAGTCACAAGTCATCCAACAAGCTTTTAAACGTTTCTCTGTGTTACTCTGCTAAATGAAGGCTGAATCCTAATAGTTTTAGTCTATCATTTCCCAACACCCAGCGAGGTTGCGGGCAAAGGGCTGAGGTTCTTGCCAGGCTGCTGAAGGGGAGGGCAGGTAGCATCCTTGAATGGTGCACACAGATGAGGTGGAGTTGCTGGAAGCACATAAACCTCCATGATCCGGTGAACATCACTTTTGCCAGCCTACATGGGGGGGGATTCTAGCAGCCCCTGACAGGGGCTATCAGCTATGCCTGGTGTTGCATTCCCCCAAATAGCTCTTCAGAAGCTGCATCTCTCCTCTCACCGGTCTTTAATGCTCAGCCCAAAGGGCAAATACCTCTCTGTCATTTGGCAGCTGAGAAGAAATACCCCTAGGAGCTGCCAGCCACCTGCAGTCGGAGATGGGGGTGGCAGAAGGAAAAGATCTCCAAACAGAGGGCCGTGAGAACTCAGGGCTCAAGCAGGGATCTGCAGCTGGGGGGCAAGGTCCCTCCCTCCCCTTGCCAGAACCCACAGGGCCTTGCCACGGTGGCACCTGCCATGGGGAGTTTATCCAAGATGGGCCACCCATGTTCCAGACTGGATTGTGCTGTGGTTCGCCCACAGGGCAGTCACGGCGCTTTGTAGATGTTCTCCAAGGGGCTGCGCGACAGCCGCTCTCTCCTCTTTCTCTTTAACATGCGGCCATGTAAAGAAGCAACAGCTCTGTGCGTGATTTATGATCCTTCAGAACAACGAAGATTCAATTGCACGGCACGTCCTCGCCTCTGATTACCTCCTAAATGAGATAAACTGATAGCAATTCATCCCGAGACCTCTCCCGCTCTCTGAGGATGCCAACCTGAAGCGCCAAGCCCCAACCGCCTGCTGCCTTCCTGCACGTGGGGAGGGCAGGCTCCCAGCTCTAAAGGGCCCTGGGGCCCCTGCCAGGGAAAAGGGGGCTGTGGAAATCTCTGGAAGGACAAGATGCCAAGGCTCATGCCAGGCCACAGGAGAAGCGGAGGATGGGGGCAGGCCGGCTGCAGATTCTGTGCCACTCTGGTTCCCCTGCACCCTACCCCACGCGCCACCCTCACTCTGCACCACAGGGGCAAAGAGAGAAAAACAGCAAGGAAACTAAAGTCCTCCCTTGGCACAGTGGTTCCTGAGCACGTGAAGAAGGCCACCAATCTACACAAACATCTTTTGGTGGTGGTAGTGGTGGGAAATCTGGCGGTTCTAGTTTTTCAGTTCAAAAAAAGACGTGTGTGTGTGGCTGAGGGTAGAAGGTATGTGGGGGAAATGTGTGGGGGTGTGTGTGAGGGAAATATGTGGAGGTTGTAGCAGGGCAATGTGTGTGGGATGTGTGTTGAGGATGTGGGGAATGTGTGGGGTGTGGGGGAATGTGTGTGTGGGCTGGGGAAAGTGTGAGGGGGAATTTTGTGGTGTGGGGGGAACATATGGGGACTGTGGGAGAAATGGGCGAGGTTGGAATATGTCAGGTGTATGAGCAGGGGTGTGCGTGGGAATATGGGGTGTAGGGATAATGTGATGTACATGGGAGGAACATGTGGGATGTACGAGTGTAGGGGGTCTGTGTTTGGGGAGGGCCTAAGATGTATGGGAATGTGTGTGGGGTGGGGGGTGCACGTGGGCACCTGAGCTGGAGGCCAGCTTTGCACAAGCTGAGTGCAGGCATGTGAGCATCCCCTGCACTGTTCCTTGGGCTGCCAACATTGCCCTTGGGTGGGGAATGGGGGAGATGGCATTCCAGCCCCCAAAAGAGCCCAAGGGAGAGAAAGGGTGGAGAGAGGAAAGCCTCCAGTTCTTGTCTTCTCCTCACGCAAACACAAGGATGGTGGGTCCAGGGGTGGGGTCTGCTGGGTGGAGATAGGGCCCTCTTGGGGCCTTGAAGGTGGAAAGAAACTGCCTTTCCCATCATGTTCCTCGAGGGAGGACCCCTCATGTGTGGCTCCCTCCGCAGCAGTGCTTCTTTCTCTCAAGCTTCCTGGCCTGGGGGCTGCAGGGTTGGTGTCTAGGGGGCCAGGCCCCACAAACGTCTCTGAGCCCATCAGCTGCAACTGTGTCTCTCTTTCTTGGAAACTTCTTATGGGCCAGTGAACAATGGCTCGTGGACTGGCCCTGGTCCAGGAGACCCTGCTTTGAGTAGCCCTGCTCTAGAAAGGAGTTTTCCACTGCCCCCTTCCTATGTGTCTCCCAAATCAAAGAAGAAAGGGAAGCAGCAGGCTGAAAGAGGGGGGAGGAAGAGAGAGAGAGAGAGAGAGAGAGACCCTCGCCCCTCAGAAGGTACCTTCGGCAGTGGTGCCTGCCCCATCTGGGCGGGTGGAGCCCGTGCTCTTTTTCCGCCGATGCTTCTTCCGGTTGGCGTGGGGGGAGGGCGGGGGCTCCAGCTTGGGGCTGGCCGTGCTGGAAACATTTGGGCTGGAGCTGAGGGAGTCTGCAGTGCCGCCACCGCCGTTGCCTGGGGGAGAGCAGGAGTCAGTCTGCAGGCCCCTGACAGACAGACTGACCAACTGACCGACCAAGCAGCAGGCTGCTGCCCACCCCTTCCCTCCCAGCCTCCCTCCCTCTCCTCCCAAGATCAGAGACCCAGCCCAACCGCAGGCACCCTAGGAGGAAGAGCAGACTCCCCTCTCCCTACACTGGGGCAGGGACATGAAGGCCGCCTTCCCCTCCTCTGTACTAAAGAGCCGTATCCTCGGCTGCCACGCGCCAAATTTATCCTCAATCATACTGTTCCTTACAATTAATAGCAGAATTAGAAACAATCAGGGAGCTGGCTAATTACTGTCAATTAGAGCGCACTAATCAAGCTCCGATCACACACATGCGCATGCACACACACACACACACACACACACACGCACACACTGCCATGGTTCTCTCCATTAAATGTCAAATTTCATTAGAGACCAGCAACAAAATCAGAAGGCTGACATTCAATTCCAGCCGCGGAACCGCCTGCGTCTGCTTCCAATCAACAGGCGTGCGGAAGCCCCCCCCCGCCAGGCACTCTGCCCCCCAGGGCCTGCCCAAACACCAAAGGCTCCCCCCTTCACCTTCAAGGGTGGCCGGAGGTCTCTCCCACTGGTGTAGATGGCTTCTATCTATCTCTGGGTGCAGGGGAGGGCAGGATGGGGGCTCACTCCCAACCCTCTGCTAGCAGACTCCCTAGCCACCAGCTGTGGGGCCCTCTCCCCACACTGGCATCTGCAGGGAGACTCCCTCACAGAAGCCAAGGCCGGTGGAATGGCTGAGACTTAGAAAGCAACCGAGGGACCCACCCGGGCACTGACTGGCAGTGCCCTCCACTCCAGCTCTCTTACTGTTGAGCCCCAGGAGGGAGGCAGTCGGGGCAGGCAGTGCTGGAGGTGACCAAAGGAGCCCATGAAAGACAGTGCTGCAGAGGTTGCACTAGAGCCCTGGACCCAGGCCATAGACTAGCCCAGGCAGTGGGGCAGGAGCAGAGCCCACTGGGCCTTGGGCATTAGAAGACCAAGACAAAGAACACGCAAGTGTCACCTTGCCCTCTTGAGGTGGCTCAACATCTTGCAAGGGGCATTTTCGCAACACTTTCCCACGAGTTTTCACCTTTCAGAAGTCTTTGGCAAAACTTAGCTGGTGTAAAAAAATGACTATTTTGCAGAAACTACAATGTTTAGGGAGAAAACTAGCTTTTGGCTACTTCCTCTGTTCCACAAAATGTCAGAATTTTTTTAAAAAAATACCATTTTTTTTTTTGGAGAGGCCAAGAACACCCCATAGCATAAGCAAGCACTGTAAAAGGCAGCCTTGTATTGCATTTATATAAAGTGAAATGCACAATTATTTGAGTAATCTCACTCGACAGGAGAAAAACACTTGGCAGATTTACCTCTCTGCCGGAAAGAAGAGCCAAAAAGAGGTACTGAGGGACCTCTTGAGGAGGCTACTGTCCAATCCTCACCACCGCTGTCACCGTGGGCAAGAGAACCAAGACTGGCTGGGGCAAGACTGCCTGATAACCTGGCTCCACCAGGAGCAGCCATTCACTCACCTGCCCAGCAGACCAGGCACCATTCTTGGGGGGGGGCAAGCAAAGCTGAGGCTTGTGTCCCCCCAGGGGTGTGTGAGTTGTGTCCCCCCCAGGGGTATGTGACAGCAGAAAGAAAGCATGCAAATGGGGGCAAGTGTCTTTAGCCTTGTACCACAGAGCTCCTGCAGCTGAAGCCAAGAAGGCCCCTCAGAGTTGGGGGGGAATTCTGAGCCTCCCTCATCTCAGTCAGCTGGGCACCTGGGTCCATGTTCCAACATCACTGCTGATGGGGGAAGTCTCCCCCAAGCCCTGGCTCATCTCCCTCTCTCTTCCCCCAGCCTCAAAATCCTTCTGCCCAGAGGACCATTGGAAGGGGGGCTCGGGACGCTACAGCACCCAGTCCTCTCCCAACATGGATGTTACAGCAGTGCCAGGGAAAGAGGCGCTGGGGGCCGGGGGGATCTGAGAGAGCTGGGCCAGCTGCCCTGACCGGGGGGGGCATCTAATCCTGATGGGTGCTTTAGGGGGAGAGGCTGGGATGTACAGATGTAGGAGGGCCTCCCTCAGTTCAGCTATCGTCTTCCTGCCCCCCTGGAAGCTTCCTAAGAAACTATGCCATCCCCCCCCAACTCCAACCCAGGGGAGACACGGGTGCCACGGGGTATCCCCTGGGTCCCAACAAAGGTCACTACTGCACGGGCCCTCTGCCTGCCTGCCCACCATGCCCTCCACCGGCTGGCTAGCTCGCCGACCCCCGCTGCTTCCCGCTTCCCTCTTTCTCTCTCTCTCTCTCCCCCTCTCTTGTTCACTCGCTCTCGAGCTCACTCGCTGCCTCTGCCCCATCAGCAGTAACAGTCTGATTAATTCGCTTCCAGCAGGGAGCTGATGGGGCCAATGATGGAGGCGCTGCATCAGCCTCGCTGAAATTGATAGTTTTTCACAGTTACAAATGAGGAGCCTCCCCAGCTCCAAATGGCGGCGGCGCAGTCGGACTCCGGTAATGATCATAAAGAGGCTCTCTTTAAACTGCGAAAGCCCCTGGGAGCGAGTGGGGGGCGGCTGCGGCGCTAATGAGAACGACAAGGGGGCGCGCAGCCATGGAAATGGCTCCTCCACTCTTGATGTGCATTTAACTGCTTTTTTAGTGCGGCGGCGGTGGCAGAGCCAGGAAGCACCGAGTGATGGATGCCGCACAGAAGCATTTATTTTCCAATTCAGCAAAGTGGCTACATTGGGAAATGTATGAATTATTTTAATTCACTCAACTGTCCTGAAACACCCAGCAGAAGGTAGGCAGGCAGGCGGGTGAGCAATCTGAGGGCCTGTGCCGGGGCACCCAACCGCTGAGCAAAACTGGACGGCTGGCCCACTAGCTCTCCAACAGCTGACCCTCCCCTGGGGGAAGAGTTTGTGCCCCACACCAGAACTGCCTGTACACTTCCCTCCCTCCTCAGCCCCAGCCATTCATGCTTGAAGGGAGGCCTTCCTGAGCTTGCCCACCATGCCCAAGGCCTTCCCTGGCTCCCAGCAGGGGCCAGCTCCCCCTACCCGCCTGGCCTGCCTCAAAGGGCTGCCCGCTCCCGCCTTCCCAGCTGGCTGGCTGAGGGTGCCGCCTGGGCCTTCCTTCTTTCTCTTCCCCTCCTGATTCTCCTTGGAACTGGGGCCCCTTTGGAGGAAACATGCAGGGCAGTACTGAACACTCCCCATGCGAAGAGGGGACCGTGGCACAGGGATGAGGGAGAGAGGAGAAGATGAGGCCAGAGGAAATTGACGAAGGGAACCATCAAGCTAGCAAACCCCCCCCCACCCATTGGAGGGTGAGATGGCAGGGAAGCAGGACCCAAGTGTAAGAAGGGGGAGAGTACAGCAGGCTCCCTGCTGCTCACCCCAGCCTGACATGCAGGGGATCTCTGTGCCCCCCTACCAGTGCCAAGAAAAGAACACATAAGGCTCTGAAAAGCCCCTCAGGGCAGGGGGTGCCACTCACCAGGGTTGCCTCCAGAACTGGGGATAACAACAGCTTCGCTCCACTGGTCAGCGCTGGAGACCGAGAAAGAGCGCTGGTGCATGCCACTGCCGCTGCCTTCCGCCTTCACGCTGAAGCTGACCAGGTTGGTGCCACTGCCCGATCGCTCCGAAAGCAGAGAGGTGCTACTGGCCGAGTGGGGGGCACCTGGAAGGGGGAGGAAAGGGGGCCAGGTCAGGGGTGTGACAGAAAGAAGCAAACGTTAAAAACCGCCCCAGGTCCCAAAGAGATTCTTCCCCAACAGCAAGCAGACATCTTAAACCACCTCCGCTCTGAGGGGCATTGCCTCCTCCTGGCTCATGGAAATGTGTCCAGAGAAGGCCAGAGGAGAGTGGCGGGTGAGGGAGGAGCTGGGAGCCCAGGGAAGGCATAGGGGCTGTTTTCTGCTCCCGCCAGGGGATGGGACCTCCAAGTGGTGTCAAATCTACACTGACCGGGGCCAGAGTCTGGGGCCAGAATCAGAGCCAGGTTTGAAGATGGTAGAGGGGAACTCGGCACCTCAGCTGTGGTCCAGCCAGGGAAGGATTGCTCCCCGCAGATCCCCAACTCATGGTGGCACCTGGCTTTCCTTCCGTGCTTGCACACCAAAGCGGAGACACAGCATCATGTGGATTCCAGGCAGGAAAGTGGGAATCAGGCAGCCATCCCCTGGCTGTCACTGAACTGCGGCTCCCAGTGTCCCTCATTATTGGCTGCTGGGAGCTGCAGTCCAGCACCACCCGGGGACTGGCTGCACAGCTCCTGCTTCTGGTGTCCAGCAAATTCTGGGTGGTCCAAAGAGGGAACGTCATCCTCATCCTTAGGCCAACCACTTGCCACTTTTGGGCAGAAGAAATGATCTGTCACTGAGGTGGCTCCCAGAGTTTTGTGCCCACCAGTGGTGGCTCTTGTCGCCTCTCTGTGTCAGCTGGCCCCCACTCCCTACAGCAACTGTGGCCCAATTCAGAGGGGCTGTGAAGCCACACGGGGGAAGGGTCAATATCTTTGTGCCTGGGTACCACAAGACCCACAGAGCTGCTCGCTGAGGAGTGCTTGGCATCCCCACAGTCACTCTTCAAGGAGCCTGGAGGGCAGCCCAGCACCAGCAAGGAGGAGGAGGAGGAGGAAGAAAGGGGAGCTGCCAGCACAAGCCTGGGGGCTGTCCTCTCTGCCCTCAGCCCCTCTGCAGCAGAGCAAGTGACATTCTGCAGGAGCAGCTGGCATCCCCCAAGCGTGCCTGAGTAAGGCCCCCACCCAGAAAGAGAAATGCCAGCTTCCAGGGACAGACTGGTAGAAGCAAGAGAGGGCATCCCTGCACCCTCCCACCCCCCCAAAGGGAACCCCGCACATCCTGTAGGTGGCGATGGCAACAGCAGGCAGTCTCTGGTCCGCACCACAACATCCATACGGACATCTGTGGGCCCTTGTGCTAGGCGGCCTGGGCCCTGGAGAGGGACAGAGGTGGAAGAGAAGGGCCGTTCAGGGCAGGAGAAGGAGGGGATTTGTTGCTCTCCAAGCCCCCTGCCCCTGTCCCTCTGCTCTGGCTTTTTCTCCTGCCCCAAGATGAGCAATAGGACTGCCTGCTCTTTGCTCCAGTGCGCCCCGGCCCTCCCCGTTCAGCGCCTCCAAAACACGTGTAAAACTGTGACACTGACTTTGCCTCTAATTAGCCCTTAATTTACAAGACACACTCGGAAGGGTAATTAGCTGCTGCTCGGCTCCCTCCTGACTGCCACATCCATCTCTCTGTTGCTGCCTTCTTTGGGGGGGCAGCAGGCAAAGAAGGGAGGAGAGGCAGCCATGGCCAACAACCCTCTCCACCCCTCCTCTTTGGAAGCCACAAAGTCCCTGGCCATAGTACAAGTAGCCCCTCATCTCTCTGAATCTACTCCTTCCATTAGCTATCATTCCCCCTCCCCGCACTGACAGGTGACAGTCCATTCCCCTTCTGATCCAGCGTCAGGGTCCAGCCTGGTTGTCCTGTGCCACTTTTCAGGCAGAGCCCTGTGTGTCAAGCACCTTGGGTGTCAAGGACCCCAACTTCCCTCAAAGGGTCAGTGAGGGAGCACACGTACAGCGGGGGGGGGGGCAGCTCATCTCAGGAAGGCTGCAGAACTCTTCTAGGAAGGAGAGGATTTTGCAGGGGGCACCTGGGGCAGCAGCCACTGTTTGCCTTGTACCAGGTATTTTCTGTCTTCACAGACTCTGACAGACACATGGAGAGGCCACCTTCCCCACACAACGTTGGGGGTGGCACGCCTCCTTCACCACCAAGAGGGCTCCCAAGCCTGTGTCATCAGTTCCACGACCCCCTTCAACAAGGGCTAATTCTGGGGGCGGGGGCTTTGCTGCCCTTGTTGCCCTCACTGGCTGCCCCAAGCCTTCTGGAGAGAAAAAAGAAAAGTGGAACACAGGTCCTGCAGAATCCAACCAGCTCCAGCGCTACCTTTTCCTCCACTTTGAGATATCTGAATGACTGCCATAACATGGAACAAGTTTGTTTTCTGCTGCTCCAGAAACCAGAACGTAGATAAACAGATTCAAAATACAAAAAAATTGATTATACCTAAATGTTAGGAAAAACTTCTTGACTGCAAGACTTGTTTGATGGTAGACCAGGCTGCCTCAAAGGGTGCTGGACTCCCCATCTTTCTTTAAATAGGTTGGATGGACCTCTTTTGGGAGTCCTTCAGCTATGCATTTCTGCACAGCAGCCAGCAGGGGATCTGATGGCCCTTGAACATCCATTTCCACTCTTTGATTCTGCCTTTGAGCTTTTCCAGCATGTTTCATCTGAGCCATCTGGGCTCAGATCCTCATGTGAAAGCAGTAGAGGCAGGCAATGGCCAAGAAGAGAAGCCATGGGGCCCAAGGCTAGGACAAGCAGGTGGTCTAGGACTCTGATGTGCAGAGGACAGCTGGAGAGAGAGAAAGAAAACACAATGCCAAGTTTACCTGCAGACTCCTCCATGCTGGGAGCAGCCATTGGCCCTCCCTTTTCTTCTCCTTTTCTAAAGTAAAGGTAGTCTGTACATGATCAGGAGTAATGCGGGGGGGGGGCTGCAAGGAAGACAGCTTTGCTGGCAATGCAAAATCATTCCAGGTGGAGAAAGTGAAAAGGAACTGCAAGGAGTTCCAAAAGGATCCCTCCAATTCAGGCAGATGAACAATGAACTGGCCAAAGTGTTTCAGTGGTCAGCAAGGGCCAAAGGATGAGCATGTGGGGAGGGGGACAGGAAGAAAGAAATCGTAGCCCCTGCCTGCCAAGGATCTGAGCACTGAGCCAGCAGTGGCTGAGGAAGAAGACCCTGGCAGTCTGGTGCAGAGCTCAAAGAAGGTGTGGACCTGTCCATAGTGCAACGACACAGAGTGGTTTTGTAAGCCGCCTTGGGTCCCACTTGCGTATCTAACAGGTTAGGGACCAGAGCAATGTCACAAACCAGAATTGGTTGAAGAGCAGAAGCCATGTATTGTACTGCAGGGAGCATGAAAAACTTATGGAGGCTCACATGGGACTGACCATGCGCAGGCTGCCTGCAGCCTCTCAGCTGGCTTATCGTCTTTTTCCAAGCTCAGCTGGCTTTGCAAAGAGTGCACACGTGCAAGTGGTTCCCAGAGAGCCTCCACAGCCAAGAAGAACTGAAATACAGAACCCCTGTCAAATTAATGGAAGTTGTCCTTAATTTGGGAAAAAGGAAGTTCTCAGTTAACGGGCCATCAAAAGGCGAGGACTTTCTGTAGATGCAATAAATAAGCAAATAAATACCATGCACACTTCTGGATGCCGTGCCTGCAACAGGAGGCTGCAGAACTGGAGAAGACGCAGGGAAGATGGCAACCAAAATGGCTCAGGGACTGGAGCAAGGAGGAATGGTGGCATCACTTGGGGAGGGGATGTAATGGTGGTGCTTCAATTCTGCCAACTCTGCATAACTCAGTGCCAGAACTCCACAAAGCTGAACAGCTGGAACATTGGAAGAGATGAAAGGAAGGGCTCACCAAAGGGTGGGATTCAGAGGCAGCAGAGGTTAATCAGGAGGGAGACTGACACCTTCATGGACGATAAGGTGAGCCGTGGCTGCTGTGTTGGAAAACCTCAGCATTCTCTCTCCCTCGCATCTTGTTGTTAGAACAAGTGGGAATAGCCAGATAGGGCTCCCTTTGCTCCTGCATGCCAGATCTCCTCCATTTGACTTTTTCTGTCTTTTATTGCATTATCATAAATACCTTTGGTTCTCAGCTGATCAGATCATGTGACCCAGGACTGTGCTTGGGTCATCGGTCTTATAAAAGTTAAGACCCTTCCTTGCTCTCTCTCTCTGATCTCTCTTTGTTCTCATGGCTGCTCTCTCTGAACTCTTCGTATGCTTCGAGTCTCCATCGAGAAGGATGGTGAGTTTAAGACCGAAGATTCTCCTATTCACTAGTTAGACAGGTAGCAGGCTCTCAATACAGATATAAATGAAGAAGCCATCAGTAAAGTATTTTAAGTCTTTTATCCAAAGCTACCGGTGTTTGTGTTTATTACATCAGCCAGTCTGAAGCCACAAGTCATTAGACAAGCTTTTAAACGTTTCTCTGTGTAACTCTGCTAAATGAAGTTTGAATCCTAAGAGTTTTAGTCTCATTTCCAACAAATTTGGGTTATCGGGGCCCAGAATAAAAGTCCTTTGTTTGATGACCACGTGGCACACGGCCGCGGAAACTGACTGCTTGAACAATAGAAGTTTAAAAAGAAGATGGCTTCAGCTCATCCAAACCAATTTCTTACTATTGAAAAAATAAATAGTAGCAATTACCGAAATTGGTCTTGGAATATGCAAATGCAATTAACTACAATGGGACTATTTAAGGTTGTGAAAGGACAGTGTCCCACAGAAGGTGTTGCACAACAACAGCAATTTGATCACAACGATGATAAAGCGGCAGCTCACATTTGCCTAGCTATAGATTCAACCATTATTTATCATATCAGAGATTTGAAAAGTGCTAAAGAAATATGGGAAAAACTGAAGAAATTATTTGATTCTCCCAGTATTGCAAAACAAACTGGTGTTATAATAAGGCTTACAAATACAAAACTGTCCAATCCTCGATTTTTGAATGAGCATATTAACACATTCATGACTATGCTATCTGAATTTCAAGGTTCTGGGGAAAATCTTCCAGAATCTGTGAGACTTGGACTATTTTTGGGTAGTCTGCCTGAATTTTATGGGCCAATAATTGATGCACTACAAATTAAGAGAGATGTGAATTTAGAAACTGCTGTTGCTGAAGTTATAGAATATCAAAATAGGAAAAATTTGACGAATTGCAAATTTGGAGCAAAAGCTGTTGAAACAGAGTTGGCTCAACTCGCTGCAGAAAATTTGCATATCAAAGCCTCTTCGTCACCTAAAACAAAAGGGAACAATAAACCATCCTCTGCTTTAAAAGCCTCTCTTTATAGTGACAGAACCACTACAGCAAGGGGAAACAGAGGCATTTTCAAAAAGGAGGAATTTCATGACTTTGGTTTTCATGACAAAGATTTAATTTTTCAAGGAATTCTAAAAGGTGACTGTTACCAAATGCAAGTTTTGAATTCATTTGCAAATAATGTAGTTCAATGCAATCACAAAGACTGTTTGAACTTGTGGCATCGCAGATTTGGCCACAGAAATGTAGAATGCATTAAGAGACTGGCCAAACAAGAACTTGCTAGAGACTTTAACTTCAAACCATGCTCTAACAATGAGATATGCGTAGAATGCTTAAAGGCGAAAGCTGTCAGAGCTTAAACCCCGCCAATTACTGAGAACTATCCAAAACCATTGGACCTTTTATATACTGATCTTTGTGGTCCATTCACCCAAAAAGTCTGCAGGTGGAAATTCTTACTTTATGACTATTATTGATGATTTCAGCAGATACACATACACTTACCTTCTCAAAGAGAAAAGTCAAGCTTTTGAAAAATTCAAGGAGTCTTTAATCTTGTCTCTAATAAATTTGGCTACAAACCTAAAAGCTTACGCTCTGACAATGGCAGCGAATTTCTTAATTCAGAGTTTATGAGTTTTTAAAGGAACATGGCATTAGCATCAAACTACAAAAGTTACACTCCAGAACAGAATGGATGGCAGAACGAATAAACAGAACTGTCAAAGAGATGGCAGTCACAATGCTTTTAGAGGCTAACATGCCTAAACGCTATTGGTCTAAGCTATTATGACTGCTACATATTTGTGCAACCTTTGAACCCAAATCCAAAATGTAACTCCCTTTCAGTTATGGAATAACTAAGCCCAAATTGAATATTAAAGTCTTTGGAAGTAAAGCATATACCTACTTTCCCCAAAGCAGAAAAGAAAAAACTTGACAGTAGAAGTGAAGAGGGAATTTTTGTTGGTTATGCTAGAAATGGTTACCAAAGTCTGAATCCAGATGGGCATACAAAAAAGTAACAAGTGCTGTTTATGTTGATGAAAGGCCACAGCCCAAATCTAATCCAAACCAAGATGTCTATCCAGATTTGTTTGCAGTGGAAGGAGACTCCCACCAGAACCAGAGTATGTGACACTCTACCATCCTCCAGATGTCTTGCATCCAAAGGGGCTACAAATGTGGTGAACCAGCCAGAGGACACAAAACCCGGACGGCGCACAAGAAGCAGAGCCAGGTATCCAAGTCCAGGTGAGAAGATCTGAACGTAGCAACAGGGGAATGCCACCCGACAGTTTCCCTTTTATCTAGCCACAGAGGAAAACATTCCACAACCCTCTGACTGGCAAAAGATCAAGGGACACCAAAGTCAGATTCTCAAAAGTGGGTGGAACTGCTGTTGAAGAGATGCAATCTTTATATAAAAAAAAAACATGGACTTTATCAGAATTGCCAAAGGAAAAAAGGGCAATTGGCTGTAAATGGGTCATACCACAAAGCAAGATGCAGAAGGGGAGATTCAGAGGACAAAGCTAGGCTTGTGGCAAAGGGATACACCCAACAATTTGGTGAAGATTACAACGAAATTTTTGCCCCAGTAGCCACACACACAACCGTCAGAACTCTCCTAGCTATTGCAGCCTCTAAGAAAATGCATGTTCAACATCTTGATTTAAAACAGCTTTTCTTTATACAGTTAGATGAGGAATTGTACATGGAACAGCCTCCAGGATTTCAAGTTCCTGGGAAAGAGCATCTTGTATGCAAATTAACAAGAGCATTATGGCTTTAAAAAAAGGGTGCCAGAGCATGGAGTGAGAAGCTGAACCAGCTTCTTGTGAAAGAGGGTTTCACTCCAGGCACTGCTGACAAGTGTGTTTACAAAAGATTCAGAAACAATAAATGGACTTATATTACATGTTATGTTGATAATTTGATCCGTGCAGTCAAGATAAAGCAGATAGTGAGGAGATAGTCAACAATCTAAGAAAGAGATAAATATCAAAAATTTGGGAGACATCTCACACTATCTAGGATAAAAATAGAAAAAAGCAGTGATGGGAAACTTCTATAACAGAAAAAAGATAATACATCTTCTGGACTGCCTTGAACTAAAGGATGCCAATATTGTGGCAACTCCAATGGAAGTGGGTTTCTTAAAGGACACTAAGAAATGTGAACCCTTGAAAAATGAAGCAAATAGGACTGCAGTTGGAAAACTATTATACATAGCTAATTTCACCAGATCTATATTGCAAATGCTGTTAGTATTTTTTTCAGAATGGTTAACTTTCCTGCTGAAAAAGATCTCACTGCAGTGAAAAGAGCTGCCAGATATTTGAAAGGAACTGCAGATTACAAGCTGATGTTGCCAGCCGTGACCAACCCCGACTGCTTGCTTTTGGAGATGCTGAATGGGCTGTAGATCTGGCAGACAGGAAATCAACCAGTGGAAGCCTGACTTCTATGTTGGAGGAACCATAAGCTGGTCAAGTAAGAAGCAATCCACAATTGCAGATTCTTCCACAGATGCTGAGTGTGTTTCTGCAAAAGCAGCATGTGATGAAATAAAGTGGCTGCATAATTTACTTCTGGACTTAGGCATAACAGAGCCCAAGCCAAATTTTGATGAAAAACCAAAGCTGCATCCTTTTTTTAAAGTAGAAGCCATAAGAAGAACACTGACATTGCTTTCCATAAGGTGCAAGAGATGTGTCGAAAGGACTTGTTCAGCTAGAATACTGCAATACAGAAATGATGCTTGCTGATATTCTTACCAAGCCTCTACCAAGAGACCAATTCCAGAGACTTCGAGAAGGCATGAAAATCCTTGATGTGGGTCCAAAGAATGAGAAGGGGACTGTTGGGAAAATCAGTTTCTCCTCCCCCCTCTTGTTGTTAGAACAAGTGGGCAATAGCCAGATAGGGCTCCCTTTGTTCCTGCAGCCAGATCTGCTCCATTTGCCTTTTTTGTCTTTTATTGCATGATCATAAATACCTTTGGTTCTCAGGTGATCAGATCATGTGACCCAGGACTGTGCTTGGGTCATCAGTCTTATAAAAGTTAAGACCCCTCCTTGCTCCCCTCTCTCTTATCTCTTTGTTCTCATGGTTGCCCTTATCTGAACTCTTTGTGTGCTTCGAGTCCCCTCGAGAAGGATGGTGAGTTAAAATCAAAGATTCTCCTATTCAGAGTTAGACAGGAGCAGGCTCTCAATACAGATGTAAATGAAGAAGCCATTAGTAAAATCTTTTTTGCCTTTTTTCCAAAGCTACCTGTGTTTGTGTTTATTACATAGCCAGTTGAAACCACAAGTCATTAGACAAGCTTTTAAACATTTCTCTGTGTAACTCTGCTAAATGAAAGCTGAATCCTAACAGTTTTAGTCTCATTTCCAACATGCTGGACCTCTCACTCCCAGTGCCAGCGACCACATGCCTCCAAAGACCAGTGGTGGGGAGGCAGCTGCCTCCTGAGCCCCCCATCCTTCAGGTGGGCTTAATCCCTCAGTGGAGGGCCCTCTGCATGGGGCCTGTTTGGCTCTGATCTCACGGCTGTTTGCTAATGTGCCCCATGGTTCAGGGGCATGAGATGGGAATTGCTCTCTCTGTGAGGTGTCCAGTGGGGCTTTCCTTTGCCTGGGGTCCTGGCCAGAATCTCCAGCTGAGTCCTACGTTCCATGACAGACCAGAACATGTCCCTTAAATACCCCTTCCAGAAATTTACTGTTTAACTGGAAGGATGTCTGCGTGTGCGCGCGCGCATGCGTGCACGCGTCCCTTTGTAGAAAATCCAGGTGTATCCTGGAGAGCTCAGCATTCAAGTGGCTCCTCCTCACCCAAGAAGGTAGGTCGAGAGAAAGTAGCTCCTTCTGCCACAACTCCAGGCCCTGTCCTTTGGGAACACAAAGAAGGCTGGCTCTGAGAGCAAGAGCATGCTTTGGGGTTCTAGTTCTTCCACCATGGGGTGGGGGGAAGATCCATCCCAGAATTGCTTTCTCCTTTTTGGCTGCCTAAAACCTCACAGCAGTAAAACAAAGACAGCCTGGCATTTTGGCACGCTGAAAGTTGCAGGTAATAGACACACACAACCAACCGATTGCAAAAAGGGAGGGAGGGAGGGAACGGGCTTCATCAGCTCCTAACAAAGGATGCCACGCAGCAGGCCAGTCTGGTGCTTCTGGGCAGCTGTTTCCATGGAGAGCAACAATCACCACAATGCCAGGAAGTCAGGCCACAGCTGATCAGTAAGGGAGGTGTCAGCTTCATGGGACAGTTAGATAACACCAGCTCCTGACACTGCCACAGTCAGGAGCTGGTGTTAACAGCGGTGGCACCTCTTCTACCTTCCAGGGCTTGAGAATCAGAACCACCAAGAAAAGAGTCAGGGCGCCCCATTCCAGGGCAGGAGGAGAGTGAGACAAGAGGAAAGAGCTCAGGAATTGACAAAGCCTAGTCAGATCTGTGGGGCAGAGAGAAGCAAGGCATTAACAATGGGGGTCATGCTAGTTTTGGGTTCAGCATTACGGCGGAAAATGCAAGTCAGGCTTGGTAGTAAGCTAAGGTTGAGGACAGAGTCCCAACCTCAGCCTGTAACGCAGCAGCAAACTGGCTCAACACAATGCCTGGTGGCAAGTAGAGCCAGAGAAGCAACAGATCTCAAGGCTCAGCTGGCACAGTTCACAGAACCCTCTTTGATTCTCCTGCAGGGGCTGAAAAGGTGCATGCCTCCAGCTTGGCGTGTATCCACTGGCACTTTCACATTCCAAGCTTCTTGTCCCGCTATGCCAGTTCCCTGCACTGCTGCTGGCACGTCCCCTGTGCTGGGGAGCACAGCAATGGACCTGTGTCCAGGAAGCCACACCACCAGGCTCTTAGAGGGCATTTGGGTTCCACACAACAGCGATGCCAGCACGCAGGCCTTTGCTTGCCGAGTGCTCTGCTTGTGCACATGCCTGCATTCCAGCAGGACGAGGGAAGATTTGGGCCCGGGGCACCGAAGGAAGAGTCGTACGCCAGAGCTCTCTTCTGCCCGCACAGAGGATGCAGCCCACGAGGTGCTCAGGGGGAGGGAGACAACTTTGGCCTGTCTGCAGGGACAGGGCAGTGGCCACTTCCAGACTCAGCAGTCCAGCCGGGAGTGGGGCTGTAGGCCCGGGGAGAGCGAGGAGCACTAGGAGACCCCCAGGGGCAGGCAGCGTTCAACTGCTACAGAAGCTAGAATGGGGTCTCAAGGCAGCCCCACTCCTCCACCCTGCCCTGCCCCCTCTATCAAGCCTCCCCGCCCCAGCTCCTGGGGCACTCATTGCCCAGGTCTGCCCCCCAAACCTGCTGCAATGTCATTGCCCCCATAGCGACTGGCAGAATGTGGGCGAAACAGGGCTCCCTTTTCTTTGTTAATTCTTCCCTCATTACATTTGAAATTCCACAATCAGTGTGCACTGTAATTGTCGAATTTGATGCTAATGATTAATGAATTAAACATGGATCCATCAATTAGTCCTTGGAGAATAATTCTGCATAAAGCAGCGGATAATGTAATTACAGTAACAAAGATAATGAGATGTTAACATCCACGGAGCCCGCCGTGACATGATCACAGCAGGCATGGCAGCCGGGTTCGGAGAGCCAATCGTGCTCGCTCTGCCCCCGTGGAGCGGCTGGGGCGGGGGGAGGCCGTGCCCACGGCCAGGGCGAAGGGCAGAGTGCAGCTCATCCTCCAAAAGAAACAATCAAGCAAACGAGCAGCAAGGGGCGTCCTTCCGGCAGGGGCGGCAGCAGCCATTTCCCCAACACTCCCCTGCTCCGCCAACACAGCAAGCGCCTCAGTTCCAGCCGATCCGTCCCACCCTGCCTCCTTCCCCTCTCCTCATACCCCAAAAAGAGAGTTCAACAGGAGGAGGAAGAGGAGGGAGAGGGGAGGCCCCTTTGGGATGGCCAGATGGCGGGTGGGAGACCCTGACAAATGGCAGGTACTGATCTGGCCTGGTGGGAGAGATCAAGTGGGCAAAGGCAGCGAAAGGAAAGAGAGGGACGCTCCCACCCATCAGCCCCCTTCTGGGGGAAGAAGGAGCAATGCGTTTTGCCCCATGCATGGCCGAGGCAGGGGGGAATCCTTTTGTGGGATGGTCGGGGGTCCCCAAGCCCACCTGCAGCTGCTGCCAGCCCATCTAACTCTTAAAGATGCCCCCCCACCATGGCACGACAAAAAGTGTCCACAGACAGATGGGGCCCAAACTCTTGGTGACGTTCTCTCTTGGCCACGATAAATCTGTGGCCCTTTTGTGGGGACACTGCAGCACATCAACCCCTTTTACAAATCAGATGCAAATACAGGAGGGGGAGGGGGCCTCCCACCAACGCCACTATCCCACTGCACAGCCAGCTGGCCTCTGGGGATGGCCTCCTCTCCAGGGAGAAGAGGCCTAGAGCCCACCAACTAGCTGGCAGTGGAGAGGCAGAAGGCAGAACACGTCCAAAGGCGGGGGTGGGGTCCTTGGCCGGAGAAACATCCGCTTTGCCAGCACGTCTGCCCACCCTCTCCCCTCCCATCTCCCGCCCACCTGCAGGCAAAGCGAAAGAGAGCCCCCACTTTGCAAACTTCCCAACTTCGGAGGGCTTGGATGCTCAGCTGTAATGGGGCTTTAATGCTAGTTATTTGCATTTAATTAGACACTGAAAACCGTTAATAGAGCCACGCTCTGCTCATCTTCTCCCGTCCCTCCATCATTCCATCTCCCTGCCATTAGAGAAACATTTGCATGGGAGAGCCAAGCGCTCCGAAGTTGGGCAACACCAGCAGCCATCCCACAGGGAGGAGGAGCCTGGGCATCAGGCAGCCCCGTAGGCAGGATCGGGGCCTAGTCTGATGGTTGCAGCTGCAGCAGGGGCAGAAAAGGGAAGCCATGGGGGCCAGGAGGGGAAGGCCACGCCTAGACCCCTGCCCAGGAAACGGCTGGGGAGGGGGGCTTCCTGGCACCCCCGCTCCACCTCACCTCTCACTGCAAAGTGGGCAAGGACACTGCTGGGCATGACGCTCTGTCCTCCACTTTCTCGCCCCCCCCCGCTGTCTTGGCCTCTGTTGCAACAGAGCCACTTTTCCACCCCGGTGCTGCTGCCTGCCACACTCCCACATCCCACGGTCAGCATTCTTACTGGGCCCTCCTGGCAACTGGACGCTGCTCCTCTCCTTGGCCAGGCCGTTGGTTTTGGGGCCGGCGCCAGGGCCAGTGGGGGCTGTGGCGGTCGTAGCCCTCGGAAGCCGCTTGCCCGGCACCTTGACCGTTGTCCGCAGCAGGTCGATCTCCTTCCCATGGATGTTCTGCATGTAGTCCTGAGAGAGGCAGAAGGAGGATCTCAGTCCCACCCCCAGGGCACCTCCTTTCCCCCACCCCCGCTTTAGGTGAGAAGGGCCCTCCCACCTCCGCTCAGCTTCCTTAGACGGTAGGAGCCCCAAAACTCTGTATAAGGCAGGCCTGGAGCCCACCATGGAAATGCTCTGCACTTCTCTTTCCCCGCGGCAGACAGTGGCCCCTGGTATGCTCCCCCATGACTCCCTTCTGTGGGGAGGGTGCTGTGGCTTCAGAAGGAGAGGCCCAACAGAGGAGGTGGACTGGCCTCCAGTGAGTATGCAGAGAGGGTGGGCACAGCACCAGGGGAGCGCCCTCAGGCCTCCTGGCCTCCCTCCCCACTGCGCGCCCCTCCAGCCTCCCACCTCAGGCCTGTGTTCCCCAGGGGCACATCTCCACCTGCCGACCCACCCACCCACAAGCGCCGCAACATGTCCCCTGCACATATACAAGGAGGCAACCAAGGCCACCAAAGGGGGGGGCAGAGGACCCCTGCCACCCCAGTTCCTCAGGAGGTCCCCTGGCAGTTCCAGCACCGCTGGCACCACCAAAGCCACCCCCCCCGACAACATGGGTGCTGCAGGGAGCAAGAAGAGGACCACCAAGGCTGGCATGCGAGCCCCCTGCTCCACTTGGCTTCTCAGTGTGGGCCCCAGAGGATCCAGAGGATTTCCCTGTCTCAGCAGAACCACAGCCGGACAAGAGGAGGACCGGGCTGCTCGCCGCTGCCGCCCGCTGGAGCCGAGCGCCAGCCGACCCGCCACGGTCACCAACGTGCTGCCTTTATTGCCTGCCATAAAACAGCAATTTCTTCCCAAGCCTCCTCGCTAATTACCCAGCCAGTTCTCTCATTTCATTTTATTACTGGAATTAACAACGAGTTCAAAGCGTGGAAAGCTATTAAGATGTGTGATTAAGCCACATTCAATTAGCTTCTACAAACAATTTAATTGATGTTGCAGATAGAATTAACAGAAGGTGATTGTGTGAATGGCTTCAATGGCTGCAAAATGGGAGGCGCCTCCCTCCCCTCCCTCCCCTTTCTCTGTGTTGCCGCTACCGGAGGGGGGAGGGAGGCGGGAGGGGGAGCCAGGGAAAGATGCATTTCGGTTGCACATCCAGCACAATGACCACTGCAAAGGTTAAAAAGGGGGCAGTGGGGGGTTCTAAGCTGAGAGGAGGCTGGCATGGCCACAGGGCTACTTCTTTGGTTGCCAAGGTGGTACCTCCCCCACCATCCCCCCCCCACAACAACCTGGTGCCCAGTCCAGTTGGCAAGGCCTCCTCTTCCTCTCCAGGTCTTCCCCATTTTTTTCCTTCTACCCAGGCTGCCTGGAGAGCTAGAGTTGCCTAGTTCTGTCCCCATTCGGCATCACTTATGCCCTCTGGGTGAAGCGCTTTAGCCTTTTGCTATTGCTCTTGTTGTCCTTTGCTAGTTGGCTTCCTGGCCTGCAATATTTTTGTCAATTTGTGGGGGAGATGAGGGAGGGAGGCTGTGAAAAGCTGCAGACAGGGGATGATGGGGTGGTCAGGGAAGCCCTCTTCCTCCCAAGCGCTCATCCTTTCTACAGATCTCTGCCCTCTCCCACCGCTGCTTTCACAGAGATACACAAAAAGACTTCTGGACTACAACCTTGAGGACTAGAATCTTGCTCCTTTCTCCTTGAGTCTGTGCCAGCCAGATGACAATTGGCACCGCTGTGCGTCATGGATGCTCAGCAGGCTCCCACCCCAGTGCCTCCTGCTGGCCCATTCAGCAAAGCAAAGCGTCCACCCCTTGTGCAACTACTGGCTGGCTTGTGGGGAGGGGACTGAGCCCTCACACCCCTGAGGGACCTGGCAGCAGGGAAGGGGTGGAGAAGAGCAGGACAGAGGAGAAGGGGTTCTGCCTGCCAAGAGGGCCCTGGGCGCACCAACCTCATGGCAGGGTCCTTCCCTGGTGCCACGAGAGAGCCGGGCCCTGGATCAAAGTGCCACAGGTGCCTCACACGTCCATGGCAGCTCCACAACTCAGTGGCAAAACTGTGCTCAAGAACGAGTGGCAGCCGCTGCCACCATTAGCACCCCAGCGGGAAGGTGACAGAGACAGACGGGCGGCAGCCAGAGAGAAAGAGCCAAGCTGCAGGTGCAGCACAGCTGCCCAGCCCTCTCAATCTCAGCCAGAGCTGAGAGGAATGGCCCCAGCCCCTGTCCCGGCCCCCTCCCACGTGCGCAGAACACTCACATGCAGGCTGGGGTGGTAGGTCAGGACTCCATTGTCACACAGCGTCACATACTTCTTCTTCCACTCCTTGTTGAGAGACTTCCCACTGCGCTTCAGGAGCACCCCCTGGGAGAGGACGGGCAGAGGGTCAGAGGCAGCCCTGCTGTACCACCAACCCACCCACCCCACCTCTTCAGGAGCTCCTTGCCCTCCCTAAACCACCCCAAACTCCTGTCTCTCTCTGGGGTTGGGGAGGGTTCCTGTTCCTTGTGCTGCCCCCCCCCCGTGGGATGCAGCTTTCCCAAAGCATCCTCTGGCGATCAGCACTCCTGCCCCGGAGGAAATGGAAGGAGGGAGGGGGGACCAAAGATCACTGGAGGCGGGGTGGGGGTGGGGGTGGGGTTAAGAGCAAGCCCACCCTGCTTCCTCCCTCTCTGTGCAAGAGGGACCAAGGAGCGGTTCCTCCCTGCCCATCTCCAGCTGCCCCACGTACATTCAGAGCTCCCCCACCATCTCCTGTGGGTGGGTGGGGTGGTGGTGAGAGCCGCGGAGGACAGGCTGTGGGCAGTGGGGACAGTGGCAGCAAATGCCCCAGGCAGCCATCTCCAAACCAGGCAGGTGCCATTCTGCCACACGCCTGGGGGCCAACTCTGCAAGGGTGACAACATCCAGCCCCAGCCCCGGCCTGGAGCCAGCTGGGCAAAAGGACCTGTGAGCCCCCTGGATCTGTGGGTACCCTCCCTCAGGGCCCTGAAGCACTCATGAAAGGTTTCCAGCCCCAGCAGCTCAGTGAGCTGGCCATGTGAGCGATGAACACTTGCTGAAAAACACCAAAACATTTTTCAAACTTTTAAAAAAAATCTCTGCAAATGATTCAAGTGCCAGGAATCTACTTCCAGTCACCTGCCTCCTGTCACCTGGAAAGGCAAAGGAGGAAGGGGCCTCGGGGGCTCCTGTTCTTCTCCCCCCTGCCTGCTGGCCCACGCCTCAAGAAAAAGTGGAGGCGGCAGTGGAGGTCCCCTTAGGAGGAGGAGGAGCAGCAGTGGCAGGGCTTGGAGTGTGTTTGGAAGGGTGGCAGGGGGTGGGGCTACGGGCCAGGATGCCCCAAAAACATTGTTGCCCAGGGTGAACCACACCCTCCACACCCCCATCCCTGTGCGACTGAGGAGCAGCCCAGTCTGACAGTGCCAAAGCCCGCATGGCCCACACTCAGAGCTGGCCAGCCAGCTAGTAGTTGGCTAGAGACTTGTTATGCCAGGTGAGAGCCAGGGGAGCTGGGCCCCTCCCCTCAGCACACAGTCCAGTGGCCCTTGTTGGCTGCTCCTCAGTAGGGCACCCTCTCCCTGGCTATGCCCCAACCCCCATGCAGCCACAGGGCATTCGCTTTCCTTGCCAATGGCCAGGCCCTGTTGTCTGGGGCCCAAAGGGAAAGTGGGAGGCCCTTGCATGTCGGGGGGGGGCAGCAGCAGGGCTGACCTTAGCCAAGGGACCCTCCTGGCTCCCCATTCACCCACCCACCCACCCATTTCAGGGGGGACAGAGAAGACCTGTGGGAGGGAGGAGAGGCAGTGCTGGTGGCAACAGTGGCGGTGGCACTGGCAGCAGGGGCAACAGCAGCACCTCCTTGGCTTGGCCAGGAAGAGGTGGGCAACCACTGGCTCTGCTGGCCATGTGGCACGTGGGTTTGTGCAGGTCTCCTGCTCAACAGTACCTTTTCCACCAACTCCTTCTCTGACACCCATTACTATGGTATCTGGGCACAGCAGGCCCTTCCAGCCACCTGGTACTCAAGGCAGGGAGGGCCACCTGCCTGCCTTCCACTCAGCCGCTCTGCAGGGAAAGGGCATCCACTGGGCCATGGGCCTCCTCCCTTTGGAAACAGGCAGTTCCATGACCTCACAGCCTTCTCCCTCAAAACCCCACGGCAACACCCACTCATGTCCTGAGCAAGCCCTTCTCCCCTGCTGAGCCTGCCAACCCTGTCCCACTCCTCCTGCAGCTGTGAGGAAGGGGCTCCTGCTCACCCCTCCCCTATTCAAGGCACCAGAGCCCCCCCGGCCACGCAGATTCCTGCCTGTTGGCAACCTCGCCTTCTCTGCCCAAAGGAGCAAAAACCCAACAGCTGTTCTGTGGCCCATGGGTGCTCCTACTGCTTAAGGAGGAAAGGTCCAGAGAGCTGGATTCTGGGGACCAGCAGATTCCAGAAAGGCTGGTGCTCAGTTGGCGGGACAGAGAGCTGGCCTGTGACACAAGAAGCCCCAGCCTCTGCGCACCAGAGCCTGGACGCAGCCCTGGCCAAGAGGGAAGAGACTCTACAACTGGACCGCTCTTTCCGTCAGCCTACAAGGGAGAGGCTGGATGAGGCAACGCTGGTAGAAGCACACCCGGGAATGGCGGCAATGACGACGACAACGGGGGCGGTGGCAGGAGTGGCACAAGAATCGTGGCGGCAGCGGGAGCAATATGCTGGGTAATGAAGCAGGGAGCAGCAATGGCCCCCACAGGACTCGTTTGCTCCACAAATCTCCCTTCCACTCACTTTTCGCAAAGAATTTTAACACCAAACTTAATTGTAAAGTCGCGTATTGATTGGAAAATGCAAATGGCAATTTAAATGTAATCTAAGCTCCCAGCGTGATCCCAGCTCCCTCTGAGGAGACAAAGCCACCCGGCCCAGGCTGAGCGGGAGAAGGCGGGGACTGTGGCGGGGCAGGAGGGAAGGCATCCTGGGATGTGGACGGGAGGAAGGAGAGCTCCCCCAAAGTACCAAGGACTGGGTGGCAGGGTGGTCAGGGCTGCTCCTGGTCAGCACAGATACAGCACTCAGGGAGTGGGGTGGAGACTGACTGGAGGCCAGAGCATTACTGTCCCTTCCCCCTCTTCCCAGAGAAGAGGACCCCCAGCTCCCAGCTGGCCCCCACTTCTCTGGACCCTCCATTGGTCTGTGCAAGCAGGGGGTGGGTGGGCTGATAGAAGCACTTGAGCGAGGGCCCTCCTCCCTGCCTCCTCCCCACAACTCACATCTCCTCTCTCACTGGGCAAGGCCTGGGCGGCCAGCCAGTGAGGGGTAGGGGCAAAGTGGAGGGAGGGAGAGAGCGAGGGAGGGGCTGCCTATGAAAGAGCCCCCCCCATCCTGTCCACTGGGCTCTCCTTCCTCAACCCAGCACCATCCCACAGCCTCTGCCAAAAGCCCATGGAGAGCACGGAGGCAGGGATGGGCCACCACTTCCATTTCTGTAGTTCTCAGGAGAACTGCCCTGGCGGCCCATAGAAAGCAGCCCCACAGCTATTCACTCCATTCTCTCCCCACCCGAAGCCAGTGCCAGGTAGCAAGGTGGGCGGGTAGGGTGTTCCTGTGGTACTCAAGGGAGCTCCCACACCCAAGGGCCAGCAGGCCGCTCTCTCTTCCTCCGCCACTTCCTCCCAACCTTGCCCCCTCATCACAGGCCAGGCGCTCCCACAGAGCATGAGAAGCTGGAGGGCAGACACCTGCTCCCATCCTTCAAACTGCTGGGTAGGCAGCCTGAGGCTCATGTGAGTTGGAATTCAGATCTGTCTGAAGCCCTTCCCTGTTGCCCTGCAGACACCACTTCTGACCAGAAAGACCTCTGAATGGACAATGTGCAGAGGCCCCCTTCAACCAAGAGGAACACTCCCCCCAACCACATTCCCAAACCATTCTGCTTGTACTGCGCACCCATTTTGTCCCCCCACTACACTTATCAACCTTCCCATGGAGACCAAAAGAAGCAAGCAGGATGTATCCTCAGTGAGGCCTGCAGTCAGCTTCACATGCACACACATGCACACACAGAGAGCTGGTTACAGCAGCGCTTAACATGGAGGAACAGAGCGAGCTTGCCCCAAGCGCTGTGGAAGGATGAGCTGTGTATGCCAGCACCCCCCCCGTGGTCCTTGCTGGGTGGGGGGCACCACACACCTGCTTTATGGGGATGGCTCTTCCGCTGCCGATCGTGTCCGCCTTACACTCGGGTCCCTTCTTCTCCCGCTCAACGTCTGTGCCCTTCCGCGACTGGAAGACAAGAAGCAAAGGAAGAAACAGCAGACGTTAGAGCTGGGGCCAGCAGGGGCAGCGGAGGGGGCAGGCATATAGCTCGGAGGGGCTCCCTCCCCCCCCAAAGACAGAGTGGGGAAGAGCTTGGCCCGGCTTCTGCTCCCTGAGCTCAAGGGCATGGAGACAGACAAGAGTAGCGTGAGATGGGGCGGGAAGGGTGGGATGGGGGGAGCCTGGATGGAAGCGGAAGCAGCAGTAGCAGCAGTGGCAGCAGCAAAAGTGGTGGCGGTGGCAGCAATGGGGGCGGCGGCAGCAGCAAAGCCCAGAAAGAAAGGCACCAGCCTTACTAATCCAACCGTTTATTTGGTGAACACACAGGCACCACCATACAAATCGCAGATGTCACTGGGCCACAGCGAGCCCCTTACAAAAGAGCATCAACAAGAAACAGCAAGTTTACACTGGGAACAAGATTCTTTGGAGAAGAGAGCGAAAGAGAGCGAGAGAAGAAAAGAGTGCAAAAACTCCAGATCACCACCATTATTATCATCATCATCATCATCATCATCATCATCATCATCTCAATAAATAAATGGATCAATAAATAATGCTGAAGAGCTACAGTCTGCTGAGAAGCAATCCATCAAAGATGCCTGCGAGACGGTGGAAGATATAGCGAAATCACATCATGAAACACAATCAATACATTCAGAACCACAAGAACGGCAGGAATGGAACAGCCTTTGGCTCTTGGCAATTGTCCATCAGTCTGACAAGCCCTTCTGTCTGTCTGTCCTTCAGACCAGCCGGCTGGAAGCACCCACACACTCAAGAGGGGCCAGAAAGGATCCAGCAGCCCCTCGTCCCAAAGTGAGGAGCTCAGAAGAGAAGGAGACTCAAAAGAGCTGGAGACAGCTGCTCTTTCTGGAGGAAGAGGAGGAGAAGAGGAGGAGGAGGAGGAGGAGGATGAAGAGGAAGAGTAGTAGGAGGAGGAGTCCATGCAGGAGGAAGGAGGGAGCTGGAGAGCAAGTAGCAGGCGCTAACGGCAGCAGCGGTGGTGGCGGTGGCGGCAAAGCATTCCTCGGCCCCTCCATCTCCTGGCACTTCCTGGAGGCTCAGTCGTTCTTCGCTTCTCCGACATGCACCACGTGGATTTCCAGCAGGCCCAGCAAAGTCCCGGCTGACCGTGCAGGCGCAGGCTCTCTCAGAGACTTTACACAGAGGGGGTTAAGGAGGGGTTAAAGGTTCCTGCGTGTCTCCGGGAGGAGGGGGCCCAAGCGGCAGGGAGGGGAGGGCAGGCCACCGCTGCTAATCTGAGATCACTCCCAGTGCCTGTCCCTGATCCGGCCCTGGAGAGGCAATGAAAAGTGAGAGAATTGGTACTGAGGTGCCTGCTGGGGAGCCACCTGGATCTTCTAATTTGGAAGGAGTTGAAAAGGCCTTTTGGTTGAAGAAAAGTTGGAAACATTGGCACATATCTGCAAATATCGAAAGAATAAAGAGTTTGGCACGTTATACTCAGAATATGGAGACGTGACTGTCTGTCTGTCTCTGCTGGGGGCAAGGCACAGGAGGAAAAGACATAACCAGTGAGTGACCAGAGCCCACTGGCATGGTGGCGGCACCCCCAGCAGTGGGTATGGTGGGTAATGTGGCCGCAGCAGCAGGTACTACAGAAAGGAGAGGTGCCTCTCTGGGAAAGACCAGACTGGAAGAAAGTGGGCCTCCGTCTCCACCTGCTGGCCAGAGGCACAACGGCACAACCATGTCCCGCAACGCCCACTGATGCAGACAGGAGAAGTGCCCTGCACGTGGGGGTGGGAGTGGGGTGGGGAGCAAGGGGGCAAAAGCAGCAGGAGGTTTGGCGGGCAAAGGGAGGGAGGGAGCAGCCATGGGGAACCAGCCTCTGAGAGTGTGCGGTGCAGAAAGACAGAGGGGAGGAAGGAGCCCTGTGTAGGTCAGGAGTCCCGGGGGTGGGGTACGGGTTCTGGGACACCCAGTAAAGCCCTTCCTCTTATCCCTCCAGGGGGAAACCAAGCATTTCCTCTCCTCTTCCTCCCCCTAGTGACAACTGACACCTCCCTCCACTGGCCTTCAGGGTCATCCCCCACACTGGCAGTATCCCCCCTCAGCCCAAAGGACAGGTCTGCAACGGTGTGCCACGCTTACCCCCCCCGTGCCTCAGTGTGAGCGTTAGCCAATGAACACCATGAGCACAAGCGTGTTCCAAAGCAAATCCACAGGGGTGCCTGGGAGGGGACCTGGGGAGAAGCTGGTACCAAGCCATTCTAAATGGAGGCCACTGAGAGCAGCAAAGAGGCGGAGCAGACAAGCGAGCGAGCAGGCGAGCAGGCGAGCGCGGCGCCACTGGCCACGAGACCCACAAGGAGCAGGAGCAATCCGGAACCGGCAGGAGCAAGGGGAGCAAGCAGAGTGGCCAGGGAGGACAGGGCGCGTGCAGTGCGGCACCAAAACAAGCAGGGACAGGAGCAAGAGCAAAAACTGCAGCTGGCCCTGGTGCTCCCCTCACCCCACCACTCCCCACCCTGCTCCCTCCCCCCTCTGGTAGGGAAGCTGCTGAGATGTGGTGGGGTGGAGGCACATGGGTCTTAGGGTGTTTGTGAGCATTTGAGCAAGCGAGCGAGAGGGTGGGGGTGGGGGTCAGGCAAAAGCAAAGACGTCTGGCTGAGTGGAGTGCTGGGGCGGAGTGGGCAGTGCTGGCACCCCCTTGCCCAGGCTGTTCCCGAGAGGGAGCTGACTGCCAGACTGGGTGGCTGCTGCCACCCAACTTGCAGCCCCCTATGCCCCTGCCCTCCCTGCCAACCATCCTCTGACATAGACGGCCAATGCCTCCGACTGTTCAGCACCCCCACACTAGTGTGTGTTTGGTGGTGGGGGGTCCCTGGGCTTCACAGCTGTTTCCACTCCTAGGCTGCCCAGCGAACCCTTCAAGGAGGGCATTGTTTCCCACTTTCAGGTGAAGAAACTCTCCATTGATTAAGATCTTGGGGAGAGGGACACCCCACTGGCACCTTTGCAAACAATCTGGAAATGAAGAGCATCAGCCCTCTGCAGGGCTGGCTCTTCTGGGTGCTTGCAATGAACTGCCCACCCATAAAGCCCTCTCAAGGCCTGTCCTCTCCACAAAGCAGACTTTTTCTTCCTGCTGATTCTGCACTACCCCAAAAGCCTGGTAGGCTGCTCCCCTCCCACCCACCCCCAGAGCCCCCTTTGCTGCTTTTCACAGTGGGGAGGCTCTGTAAAAAAGAGGTGGAGGACAGCTGCAAACCCCACCTGGAGTGGGGATGCACAGGGGACTTGCACGTCTTCTCATCTCCCACAAAAAGAGAAAGGGGAAAACAGTTTGGAAAAATGTTAGATCTTGTGTGACACTCTTCCCCTGAAAAATGGACAAAAGCTCTCACAGTCCCACCCAAAGAAAAAGAAAGTGTTCACATGTGAAAGATGAAAACCAGGGAAGGCTTGTATCCCTGCTTTAGAGCAGACCTCAAAAGGAAGGTGGATTTAGGTACTCCGGGCAGGGAAGGCCTCCAAACGGAGCAACCTTTGGATTAAAGAAACAAGGGGACAGATGTACCTTGTAGGGCTGGCAAAGACCTCCTGCCCCTCCAACGGCTGTGCAGAAGAGGGAAATTCAGCAGGTGCTTCTTGTTCCAGTATACAGCCGTTAAAGGGAGAGAAGCCCTTGCCAGATTTCAATGGGACAACTCTAGTTCCTTCCCACCATCCTCTACAAAGAGAAATGGGGGGCTCCCACAGAACCTGTTGTGGGCTGCTCCCCTCCTAAGAAAAAAGCCACCAGGCAGAGCAGTCAGGCTTGCAGGTTAACAGCCTGTCCTGGAATGTGCTTGACTGGTGCCTAGAGTGACGTGGGACCTAGCCAGTTCCTTTCCAAGCTCTACTCTGGCAAGAGGAACTCTGCTGTTGCCTGCTACCCAAATTCCCTGGCTTTTCACAGAAGAGTCTCGTCCTGGAGCTCTGCCGCCATTTTATGACCTCTGCAACGCAAAGGAGTGTCTGCCTGCCGTCAAATCATTTTGGAAGAGGCAGAGACCCAGGTGAGACCCGGGGCGCATGGGAAAGCCCTGACAATGCCAGCCATGCACCAGTCCCTTTGCCCTGGATAGCTGGGCGGCAAAGGCACAGAAGACCCACTCCACCCAACACAGCCTGATTCTTCTCAGCCTTGGCCCAGAAGGGCACACCCTCCCCCTGGCAGGGCCAGGACTCACTGTGAAGATGTTGGAGCGGCGCTTGGACTGCTTGCGGATGGGCGTGGGCGTGTTGGAGGCGGCAATGGTCTCAATCCGCAGCTCCCGCTGGCTGATGCTAGGGGTGGACGGCACGGAGGAGGAGTAGTCGCTGAAGGCCCCGCTCCCATTGGCAGCCTGCAGGGGAGAAGGAAGGCAGAGGGGGAGGTGAGCACGGTGGGAGGGCAGGGGAATGAGTGGGTGGATGGGTGGCCAGGTGGGCAGGTGGCCTGGCCTCTCCAAATTCAAAACAGTTGACCTCAACTGAATTTCTACGTTCCCATTCTCCCAATACGGGACCCAGAACAGCTCACAACACAGTTCACATAAACAAGCACTTGACGAGTAAGTATACACAAAAATGTTACAGTGGAAGCAACACTCATTTATAACAGCTTATAAATATTTAAACAATTTCCAACAATGTGAATTAAAAGACAGTATCCTCCCCGCTCACCGCCGAAAGACCCAGTTTAAACAGCCAGTTAACAGCCAAGGGCCTGCCCCAGCAGAAGGGAGGGGGACCACCTTCCCAGTCTTCTATGGAAGGGAGTTCTACAATTCAGGAGCAGCTATCAACGAGGCCCTGTCTGCATGGGAGCATCAGAAAACCCCACACCCCCGCGAAGACCCTTTCTACAGCAACCAGGCCACCCTCCTGGTTTCATTGCTGGAAACCCTTGTCTACCTGCTCCGAAGCAACAAAGAAGGGCCTGTGCCTCTGTCACAGTGCTGCAGTGGCACAGTCTGCCCACGCCCTTGGGTGCCCACCAGCCCGAGCTGTAAGGACAAAGGAAGGGCTGTTCTTCTGGGTTCTGGTCTTCCCCAGGACAGGCCATGGCTGGCCTGTTAGCTCACCTTCAGGAAGGTGGCCAAAGCCATTCAATGGGGAAGCCATAGCTCCCCTCTCTGAACCCTCGGTAGGGTGGCGAAGAGACCTTGCAGAGAAGGGGCAGTGCTGCCCTGGAAGTGGAGGATTGCTTCTGTGTGGCAGGGGTGAGCTAGATGGCATTGGGTTGGGTAGCCACCCTCTCTCTGAGGACCAAGAAGGCCCCTGGGGCAGGAAGCAGCAGGGGGAGGAGGCGGCCAGTGGCTCCTCAGATCCAAGCCCAGAGGCCCTGTCCCGGGTGCCACCCCCAAGGATGCTCTCATGTGGACTTCGCCCACCAAGGTAGCTCACAGAGAACCACAAGAAGATCGAGAGAAGGCCCTCCAAAGCCCTGGAGCCCCTGCAGAAGGGTCCAAACAGAGGAGAAGGCAGAAGGCTGCTGAGGGTGTGTGACTGCGCCTGAGTGGGAAGAGGGACAGCAAGCTTGGGGGTGGAAAGGAGGAGAAGGCCAGGGCCCCATCCCTGCCTGTGCCAAGAGCCTTAGGCAGAGGGCAAGTGTCCCTGTCCTCTGAGTAGGTATGGGGGCTACTTAGGCTTAGTTCCCAGCCAGACAGAAAAGGAGCAAGGAGGAGCACTGGGTGCGGGGGGCACTTTGCATGGCCCCATAGAGAACATCTCTCAGAAGGAGAGCAAGACAGTGTGGGCAGCAGTGGGGTACAGGCAGAGATCCCCACATTTGGAAGAAGCACATCAGGATGCTAACCAAAAGTCAACTAAAAAGTGTGTAAAATGAATCTAATACAAAACAGAAGTGTGATTAAGTACACAAGGGAGTTTGAAACAGACTGTGCGGGGAAAATGGCAGAAATGTGGGCTTTAAAGAAAGAGGCACCAATTAAGAGGTTCAAGACCCTGAACCTGACTTACGAGGGAGAAACTGTGGAGGAATTAAAAGTAATGCTGATTAAGCCTCAGGTTCCACGCACTAACAAGGCAAGTGTAAGTAAAAACCCAGGACACTCAAGCCCTGATTCAATATAGTCGGAAATTTTGAGAGAACAAAACAGGACCAAAGTCCTGGAACTGGAATGGAAAGAAAAGGAAAGGGCAAGAAGATTTGATGCTCAAGAAAATAAAAGAATCAGAAAATACGAAACTGACAGGGAAGCTGAAGGAATGACCAGAAGCTGAGAAAAAGGATTAAAATAGGGAACTAGGAATAGATAAAAAGCTTTTCAAAAAAATAAAAATGCCTCCAAAGAGATTTTACGGCTTATACGCCTTATACACTTGATCCAGAAATATTTTTGTCAACTTTTGAAATGGGTGCACAAATTTGGGGAACACTCAGGAATGATTACATGAAATGCGTCCCAAGTATGATTGAGGCAGAATTGGCTGAAGCGTATCCTAGTTTTACCTCATAACAGCCCTTAATGTCTGATCTGTCTAAAGCAGCTGTGTTTAAAAGATTCAGATTGGGGCCACACAGCTTCAGGGAACCGTTCAAGAATGGCCACTTTCACACTGTGTCGACTTGGGGCCAGGCTGACTATTTTATTTGACAAGTGGAGGAACAGTGCCAAAGCCAAAACTAAAGTGGATATAAGGAATTTAATAGTTTGGGTCAGTTTCTATTTCAACTGCCCTCAGAAATCAGGTGCTGGTGAGGGCCTCAAATGGTTGAAGGAGGGGTGGAGCTGCCAGATTGGCTGGCTCTGAAAAGAAAACTACTTTAAATCAAACTTTAGAACATCTGAACAGAAAAAACACAACACCTTTACACAAAACGAATAAGTTAGGCCTTTGTTTCACAAGGATGTGAAAAAGGCTTGTTTGAAATATGGGAAAAAGGGCCACTTCCAAAACGCCTGTGAGGAAGACTTGGGCCAGGCTTTGAGCGCTACGGCTTCAGCTGAACTGCCCTAAGGCCACAGAGCTCTTCTGGAGAATAAAATGAGGAAGAATCCCAGACTGTAGCTCTGGATTAAGGGGAAAGGTACTAACCGGTAGCAAGGAACACTGGGCGCCTGAGGCCCAGCGGCCACTGGCGTTGCTTTGCCGAGGGAAGGCTTCATTTCCGCCCCCGGCAGAATCCCTCATGGGAGCACCGTCGCTGAAGGGGCCTGAGGGACGGACGGGCCTCCAAGAGAGATTCCGGGGGCTGAAGTAAAGTTTCTTTGGGGGGAGGGACCTATGAAGGAGGTGCCAGCTCTGACCAAACAGGGACATCGCGGGACAGGATGCCGAGATGCGTGTGGCTGCTGGAGGGGAGAGGGTTAACTCTCCTGGGGGGGTTAAGCGTAAAGGAGCGCCCCTCCGGCAGCAGTGGGGAGGGAGCGGAGGTCCTCACGGGGACTCTGAGGGGCCCTTGTGGCTCCGAGCGGGACCTTATTCATCCGTCCTCCCCACAGGCACCGTGTGTCTGAACTCAAGCTTTGCAAGGCCCCTTTCGTAGCCTTCTCTGCGGCTTAAGCTCGTTTTTTTTAAGCAGAACTTCAGCCTCAGGGTTCCTTATTCACTCCCAGAGGACGAGATCCTGACTGATGCAGACTCTGACTCACACCTGCCCTCCCACCCCTACTCCCCTCCCTCCCCACCCCTCAGCTTTGACAGACGGACCCCGGGCCCAACCCAGCAGCCTCTTCAAGGCCCCCCTCCACACCCAGCCAATCACTAGCCACTCCCAACATTCCATCCTCCCAGCCTCTCCCAGCAGATCCTTACCTTATTACATCTACTACACAGTGCGCATCGTACCATAATTTTCCTAATAAATGCAACAAGAGTCATAGCATCGCAGCCCTCTCCTCACGGACCCAAATGCTGTACTGGTCCTCATGAAGGAAGAGCCTGAGCCCCCGCTGGAGCCAGCTGGAGCTCCTGCGACCAGAGGGAGGCAGCCGGAGGGGAGGGCCAGGCAGGGGAGGGCAGGGTGGCCCCCCAAAGGCATCCAGCAAGTCCCCCATCAACCCAGGAGAGAGCTGAGGTGGGGGAGCAGAGAATTCAAGGTGCTGGAAGGGGCCCAAGGGCAGCCCACACAGCAGGCAGCCCCACCCCATCTTGCCTCCCTCCCTCCTCCATGCCCCCGCCCCCCTCCCCTCCACTTCCCTTGGAGGCAGCCCTTTTGGCCCCCGAAGGACACCGGGGCCCTGCGGCAGCAGGGTGTTCCCCCTCACCTGCAGGACCCCACCTCACCTGGTTGATGTGCACGGAGGGGATGGAAGCGGCCGAGACTGAGGAATGGCTGGGCGAGTTGGGCAGCGACTTGCAGGGGCCGATAGAGAGCTGCTGCTTCTTGCGCAGGGCCACCACCTTCTGGGCCACTGGGGGGGAAGGGAGGGGGGAGGGGGAGAGAAGACCACCAGTGGCGGCCGTGGGGGGTCAGCCACCAGGCTGCACAGGAAGTGGGAGGCAGAGAGGTGCAGTGGGGATGGGGGACGTCTAGGCAATACCCTTGCCTTGTCTCCAAGGAGGGTTCCATCTCTGTGTGGCCCCTCCTGCCCCCCAGAGAACTGGAAATGGGTGCATTGGTACTGGCTGGGTGGCCAGATAGTGGCGCCTCCCCTCCCACCCCCACTCCCAGGAACTTGGAGCAGCCTTTCCCAAAGGCCTGGCAGGGGCTGTCCGGGCAGCAGACGAGGCAGCCGGCGGCCAGAGGACGTGGCTGCCACCAGAGGAGAGGACTGTGAGCTGGCCAGCCAGGCGCCCAGCCTGCTGCTTGTCCTTCTTGGAGGGCCCCCACCCCCCTCCCCGTGTCCCCTGCCTGCCGCCTACCATCCTGGAAGACCCGCTCCACGTTGAGCCCATAGGTGGCACACGTTTCGTAGTAGGTGCAGCGCTTCAGGTCGTTGGAGAGCTTCCTGGCCCGGGAATCATCAATCACCCGGGGGTTGGTGGCACTGATGGCATCTATGGGCACCCGGGCAGGAGGCAGGTGAGGGGCAGGCACGCTCCTGACACCCCTCCCCTCCTAAAGCAGGCAGCAGGAAGCGAGGCCTGATTTGGGAAAGAGCTGAGAGCCCCCCACCCCTGCTGCCCCACCAGCCCTGCCCCCAGGAGATCAAAGCCCTGGGGACCACCATGCTGCCCCCAGGTGGGGAAATCCTTCCCCTGCCAGTACATCTACTGCAAACCCACTCATCGCCCGCTATCCTTCAGGCGTCACAGAGCTCTTCCGCATGCCCACATGCCCCCCACTCCACCCCACCCTGGAAGACGTTGCCTCCCCCTCCCCTTTCTGTTCCACCCATTCCGGGGGCTCCAGGGAGACATGGGTGGTGGATGACGAACTGGGAGGGAGCTTCAACCCCACAGACAAAGCATACCCCCCCACACACGTTCTTACACTAGATACATATAGGCAAGGGAGCGGTTCAATCTCTTGCAGCCGCTCCCATGCATGTTCGGTATCCCTAGTGCTCTCAGTGCGCAAGGAGAGGACCCTCTCTGGGTGGGAGGCTGCCTGTTGGCACACTTGAAGCAAGCCCATGCAAATGCCCACAGTCACACTCTCTTTTGCTACAACCAAGCCACCACTTGCGGGGGGAGGAGTACCCCCCCGACTGTTCTTTGAGGTCCCTGCACCTCAGGGAGAGGATCTGGCCCAGGTTTCTTGGTGAAAGGAAAGCCCTGCAGCCACGTGCATGGCAGTCTCTGCTTTGATACGCCTGGGGAGCATCCCCTCAAAGGGGGTCCCACACACCCCAGCAGTTGGCAGCAGTACGGCCCACGCAGAGGGTTGGGGGGCTCCTCAGTGTCAAGTGAAAGAGCAAGCCCTCTGCCCACCCTCCACACCCACCTCTTTCTTAGGGGGATAAGGGAGAAACTGGGCCCCTGTGCTGCCCGCCTGCCTGGCAGCCCACTAACCTTGTGTGCCCACCAGCACCATGGGCACCTCGGAAGTGTTGCGGTAGCTGCAGAGGCGCAGGTAGTAGTTGTAAACGGTCTGGAAGCTGATCTCATCCTCCAAACTGAAGACAAAGACGACTGCGTCCACCCAGGCCGCAAACTGCAGGGCAAGGGAAGGGAGAGGAAATAACAGCAGAGGCTGGGTGGCCATCTGTTGGGAATGCTTTGAGGGATGTTGCTGCATAGCAGAGGGTTGGACTCGATGGCCCCTGAGGTCTCTTCCAGTTCTACGATTCTATGATTCTATAGCAGAAATGGAGATCTCAGAGCTGAGGGGACCCCGAGGGCCACCGAGCCCGGCCCCTTCTGCCACACAGGAACACACAGCTAACGCACTCTGAAGGAAAATGCCCATCTGTCCTCTCCCTAAAGACATCCAAACGCAAAGAGTACGTGCGCCTTTGAGAATTGCCACTGGCAATTGAGAAGTTACTCTCACCACTTAGGTAGAAGCTCTTTTATTGAAAACTGGGTTCACCATTTCATGGCATAGTCTGCTGAGCAGCAAAAAACAAGCTGGATGTCTTTTGTATGACATCCTTTGCAGACCAGAATTGGGGCAGGGGGGCTCAGAGGTCCCTCAGGGGCAGCCCCCGACTCCAGGAACAGCAGGGGCTCAAGGCAACAGCCCTCATTCAGTGCTCCTGTCCCCCCACTCAGGGACTGCAGGCAGCCTGCAGTCCTTGCTTCTGAACAACACGGCTGCACCTCCAACCTGTCCTGGCTCCCAGCCCCAGAAAACAGAGACACCTCCCTTCCAGGGACTTGCTTATTGTTGCTCAAAGCCACTCTTTTCCATGCCCAGTTCTCTCAAAGGCAGCATCACCCTCTGTGTTGCTGCCGCCACTACCCATCTCGGTGACTCCCAGAGGGAAAATCACGGAATAACGGAGCAGGAAGAGACCTTGGGACCATCCAGCCCAACCTCTTGCCGATGCAAGGAATCTGGCCAGAGTCAAGACTCACCTGCAGCTCGGGGGGCCCTCCTTCATCACGAATCAGCAACAGGTAACTCTGGCCATCCACCACAATCTCCTTCTTGAATCGGCCACCTGGAGATGCAAGCAGAAGAACTTCAGGTCAGGCCAAGGCCAGGGCCCCTTCCTCCACACCAGGGTGGCCCCCAGGTGCCTCACCAGAATTAAGGTCTTTTCTTGAAAACTAAAAGAGACCACAAGGCACTCTCAGGTTTTAACGCAGCGTCAATATCCCAAATGACCCCCGTGGCCAGTTGCATGGGGGGCAGGCCTGTGCAGACTGTCTCCTGGTGGGACGGAGGCTGCAGGCAGACTCCCACCTCCTTTCTCAGACGTAAAGACACCTCTCCCTGCAGCAGCAACACTTGCAGATGTGAGTGGCAGGGGCCCTTCTGAAGGAAATGGCATCCTGGCACAAAGGAAGACGTCCCTGCCCTCCCCCAGCAGCCTTGTGGTGCACCGTGGCATGGTTTCCTCCCCCGCAGCTCCAACTGAACAGGGCAAGGCAAACAGGACCCAGGGCGGCTTATGGCAGAAACCCACAGCAGAGGCGGGGGAGCCAGAGCTCCAGTGTTCATGCACCCATGAGAACAAGGTGGAAACAGACTCACAGCCTGTTCTTACCTGCAAAGGAGCCCCCTCCTGCTCTTCCCTTCAGGCTCCCTCCCTCCCCCCTCCCTCCTGCTGACCTTCAGGGGACTCCTCCTGGACGTAGGTCCCTGTCAGGTAACGATGCACCAGGGCTGACTTCCCACTGGAGAGGTTTCCCACAATTCCCTGCAAGACAAAGGCCCGGCTAAGGACCGCTGAGCTTGGGATGGGGACTCAGCAGGCATGGGAATGTGCTGGGGGCAGCCTCATCTTTGCATTCTTCCTCTCTTGGACCCAGCTTTCCTCTCTCACACCTGCCTAAGGAACTGGCAGCAACCAGGTGAGAGAGAGAGAGAGAGAGAGAGAGAGAGACAGGGCGCAACTAGAATAACACGGGCAAAGGGTTCCGGGTGAGACGGATCACCTGGATCCCTTTAAATCTGGTTTCATGCCAGCTATGGGGCAGAGGCAGCTTTGGCTGCTCGGTGGATCACCTGTGCTGGGATATGGACAGTGGGACCGTGTCCCTGCTTGCTCTGTTGGACCTCTTAGCAGGTTTGGATATCACTGACCGTGGCATCCTCCTGGGCTGGCCGGCCAGGGGGCACCTGGAAGATTTGCAGGGGCTTCCTGGAGAGGCAGCCTCGTTCCTGATTTGCTCTGTGACCACTGGCTTGTGGAGGCCCTCATAGTTCTGGTTTTTCCCATCTTTTATTTAATGTATATATAAAAACAGAGGACCAGACTGTGTTGAGGCCTGCAGTCAGGTGACACCACTGTATGGATGATACCCAGTTTTATTTCTCTTTTTCATAGGGAAAGGGAGTGACACAAATGCACAAACACAGAGTCTTGCAGGATATTTCCCCGGCCTGCTCTTGGATGCTGCCTGGGAAGAGTCAGCCTCAACTTGGGCAGGGTCCCCCAGCTGCCACCCCCAATGCCGTGACAGAGTTAGGCCAAGGGTGTAGCTGTGCGGTGCTCACAGCTGTCCCAGACAGGGGGCTCTCAGGGGTCCCACTCCTTTCCCGAAATGCGCTTCCCTGGCACTTGGGTGGCAAGGCAGAGGGGGCACACCAGGCCCCTCCAGCCAACAGACATGCTGGGCCCCCCGGAGCCACCTGAGGGTGCGGAAGAATGAGAGGCACAGTCCCCCACAGCTCGGTTGCCCCGGCTCTCTCCCTGGCTGGTGATTGAGCAACCCCTCCGCTCTTTCCTGCATGTGACAGGGTCCCCAGTTTACTCTCCAAATGGGCAGCCTGCAGTCTTTGCCCAATTGCCAGCCACTGGCAAGTCTCTGTCCCATAGCTACCCAGAAGGTGGCACCATTTCCCTCTACAGACCATAGAGCCTTACAGGCTCAGAAGGGGTCACTGCCCCCCCACGGCCAATTCAGGAACCCTGGCACAGCAAGGGGGTGGGGTCTGTTCATTGACCATAGTTACAGCACTTGGATCCCAGTCTTGTTTCCATCAGGGCTCCACGATCCTATGGAACCGTGGCATCAGTGGCTTCACAAAGGATTTCAGGCCCTCAACAAGAGAGCTCCAGTGCTTCTCCCAACTACAAATCCCAGGATTCCATACGATAGTTGAACCCCAATGGGAGCAAAAACTTGACCAAACTATGATAACTGTGTAGCTCCACTAACACAGCCCCTTTGGGGAGGCAGCAGCTCCCCCCTACTCCCATGAGCTCATAAAGCAGCACCCTTTGGGGTTGAAGAGTACCATTCCAATGTCCCAGTAGCAGCCGCCACACTCTTCCCAGTACAAGGTGGGTGGGCAGGGGTCTCCAGCTCAGGTTCCCGGGAGAAGGCAGGCTTTGAATAACTCACAGAACCTAAACTCACATGCTGGATGTTAACGTATCTATGAAAGAGGTACTTTTGAGTGCCTTGACTCTGTGTGTGTGTGTACATGCGCACGTGTGCCTCCAAGTCACCTGCCCACTGATGGTGACCCCATGGATTCTGTGTGGTTTTCTTTGGCAAGAAAACTCAGAACTGGTTTTGCCAGTTCCTTCCTTTGAAACACAGCCTATGGCACCTGGTATTTGTTGGCCGTCCAAGGAAAAAGCCCGCTTAGCCCCCGAGTTCAGAGGAGATCTGGTGCCTTTAGCGTATTTACCATCTTAACTGGTGTATCATTTTATATTGATAATCTCATACATTCTACTAGGGTTTTTTACATACTAGAATCTTTTGTTTTCTCACCTATAAAAGACATCAACCAGAAAGACCCTCCCCAACCTGGACCCCCTCCCGAAGAGCATGCAAACATGGGCAAATCTGCTCTTCCACTCTGCAGGGTCAGCTTTCAGGGGAGCGCTCAAGAGACACTTTCTGGCCAAACGCCATGACCTCCCAGGGCGTGTGGGGCCCCCAGCAGAAAAGAGGCCCCAGGATGAGCTCCACTTTACCCTCTAAGGTTGCTGTTTGGGGCTGCAAGGGAGTCACTGCTTGGGGGGCCCTAGGCTCAGCAGGGGCCCTGATTCAACCCAGCATGGGTTGGAGACCCCCATCCCGCCTCCTCATCCCCCACCACTCCTAGGAGGGGAAGGCAGGCAGCTCCGAGGAGCTTTTTGGGGCCAGGTGAGGCAGGTGCCACCGTGCACATGCGCTGGAGGCACCCCCGGCCTGTGGAGGGTGCACAGACCCATCTCCCACTGCCTAGCCCGTAGCCCAATTGGACTTTCACGGACCAGGGCTCGGAGCACTTCCAAAGTGGGGAGGCGTCAAGCCAACCCTTGGGGCAGCCACAGGTGGTCCCCCACCTGTCCCCAGGCTTCAGTGGCAGGTGCAGGTGGGGAAGAAGGGCCGTTCCCATGGCACCTAGGTCCCCCTCCCACATTCCAGCCCCTCCCCATCCCCCTGGCGGGCACTCACCACTTTGAGCTCAGGCACTGAGCGGCTAAGCGTCCACTCCTGGCTGTTCACAAAGGAGTCTGCAGAGAGGAAGGAGAACAGATTGAGTAGACCCAAAGAACCAAGACAGCCTTCCTCACGTGTACAGAGTGGCAAGGGGAGAGCCTGCGAGAGCAGCAGGCAGTTGGGGGGTGGCTTGGGGTGCCCCGACCTCAGGTGGCCAGAGCAGGGATTTGGGGGTGAGGAGAGGGGGCCTGTCTGCAGGGCTCTGTGGCTACACCAGTTTACACAGCCCCTTTTCCTCCCCCATACTCTGCCCCCCATCCGAACCGCACAATGCCAGCGCGGGCCGGCCTCTTCCATCCCTGCTTCTGTCCCAGCCTTATGAGGAAACAGGCAAACAAAATGGCCACCCGAAACATGCCAAGGAAAAGGGAACTGGTGGCAGCACTAGGTTGTGCAAGGCAGCCTCCATGGGCAGTCTAGCCCTGGGCCACCTCAAGCCAACCCCTCCACTGCTGCCGCCCCCAAGCACTGACACCTGAGGATGCTTCCCCTGCCCCAACCCATGCCAAGCCAGAGGGGAAGGAAGACCAAGGGAGGAGGGGGCTTGTGCAGGGCAACCGCTCAAAGGGGGTGGCTGGAGTCTTGCAGGGAGGCCCGGAAGGGGCAGGACAGAAGGCACAGCACCTTCCCCCTTGTTGTGTGGGAGGAGGAGGCTTGCAAGCAGTGGACTTTTGTCTGGGTCTGGGGGGGGCATATTCAGGGTAGGAGACAGAAAGAGCAACGGGCTGCTGTCACACTGAAGACAGAGCCCATTTATTTTCTGCTCCAGAGATCAGGACCCGATCCAGTGGGTTATGTAGAATCATAGAGTTAGAAGAGAACCCAGGAGCCATCCCGTCCAACCCCCGGCTTCGCAGGAACACACTTCAAAGACCTCCTTTTGACAGATGGCCACCCAGGCTCTGCTCAAAAACCTCCAAAGGAGGATTCCACTGTTCAACTGCTCTGACGAACAGGAAGTTCTTCCTGAGATTCAGGTGGAATCTCTTCTCCTGTAGCTTGAATCCATGGCTCCTTGTCCTAGTTTCTGGAGCAGCAGGAAACAAGCCCTTTCTTTCCAATGTGAACAAAAGAAATCGCCACTACAATAGTCCCCTCACTTTCGTGAGTGTTAGGGGCACAGAACCCTCGCAAAAGTCAAAATATTGTGAATAACTCCCTCCCCCAGTGAGCACTCCCCCCCTCTCATTCTTTCTGCTGTTGCGGGCCCAGGTGAAAAGCAGAAGAGTTCAGGGAGAAAAAAACTTCCCCCACACATGTCTCCTGCCTGTTGCCCCCATGCTCTGCCATGGTTTTGTGTTCCCATGCAGGCCACAAGCAGAAAAGTGAAGGAGAAGAAAGCTTTCCCCTTGCGCTCTCCCGCCTGCTCCCCATGCACTGTGCACCTGCGCAGGCGACGGGCAGAGGAGTGAAGATCTTTCCCCCCGCACCCTCCTGCCAGCCGCTGCCAGCGTAGCTGCATGGGCAACAAGCAGGAGAGTGCAGGAGAGTGAAGATCTTTCCCCTTCCTGCACCTGGGCAGAAGGCATGGGAATGTGAGGGAGAGAATGGTGGGGAGGCCAGTGGGCACCTCGCAAATAATCAAATTCACAAAAGTCAAACCCACAAACGCAGGGGGAGGACTGTCAATATCAGGGAAAACTTTCTGACTGTAAGAACATTTGACAACAGAACAAGGATCTGCCGCTCCGGAGCTCTTTCCAGGGAGCATCTCCCAGGACCGCTTCAGCGGTGGGCTTCCTGCGGGCAGGGCACTGGGTGGCCCTTGCAGTCCCCTCCCAGATCTCACTGTCCTGTGATTCATGGGAAGGGTCTCCCCCCATCACCTAGACAGACCTGCAAACGAGGAGTTAACAGCACGGGACTGCACTGCAGGGTCATCCAGAGCCACCCTGAAGCTCCGCTCCCCCGCCTCCAAAGCCATGACCTCGAGCTGAGACCCCAGAGGAACCAGCAAAGTCCAGAAAGGAGGGGGGACCCCCCAACCAGCCCGCTCCACTTGCAGCTTTGCAGACCTCTCCTGGGCAAAGATTGAGGTTGGGGGGAGAGGCGGCTCTGGGCTTGCAGGGAAGACGACACTCAACTGGTCAGATGAGTCTGGCTGCGGCTCCAGAGGGGCCAGGAGGGTGGAGGCAGAGGCCTTGCTCACAGCTGCCCCCCTCGCTTCCAGGGGCAGAAGGGGAGGGGGCACCACCGGCATGGGGATGAGTAGCCCCTGCTCTGGCAGGACAGGGCCCCTGAACTGTGCCCTCTTTCCCCAGCTATTCAGGCGCCTCAGGATCCACCCCCCTTGGGACAGGGTGGGGTGTGTGCCCGGGTCACAGCTCAGCATTTTTGGCAAATGCGGGGTGGGGGGGCTGTTTGGGGAGAAAGAAAGTGTCTCTGCCACTGTAGCCCCACCCTGGCCTTGCCCAGACAGGCCCAACCAGTCCTCCACTTCCTCCTCCTCCTCCCCAGAGGCTGCCCTACTTTTCTCCCCCTGCCCCACCACGCATGCGTGCACCCCCACTCCCTCTGGAGAGGAAGAGACTGCCACCAGGTCAAGCCAGAGGATGCATCGGGCTGGAGAAGAGGGGGAACACAATGCCCCCCACAGAGATGAGAGGCCTAATCCCTCACTTGCCCTCCCATCCCCCGGCCAGAGGGACCAGCTCGCCATCCATGAAACCCAGCCAAGCCTGCACCAATTCATGGCTTTAATCCCCCGCCCCAATACACATTTGATCCAGAACTGAAGGGCAGGGCAGGCCCCAAGAGCCAACAACCCATAGCTGGGAGAAAGAGGCACACACACACACACACACAATGGCCAGACGGTCCACGGCTTCCTTCCAAGATGCTTTAACCTCGCTTGAGTATATGTACTCCTCTCATACCCTCTGGGGGGGAAAGCACAGGCTCCGGGGGAGGGGTCTTACCAGCATGTGGACTGCACGAATGGGAATGTGCCCCCACCTGGGAGGCCCACCCAGATGAAGAGCTGCTGCTCTCTGAAGCAAGAGGGCTCTGTTCCCCGTGACAGCGCAAGGGCCTCCTCAACACACATGCGCGCGCGCGCACACAGAGCAGGCGATACCTTCAAGAATTTCCACCAGGATTGTGGCTGGGAAGGGAAGGGTCACAATTCCCCCTCCCACCCACTGCACTCCTAAAGCTGCTCTGCATCTCCTGCAGCTGTTACTGACATTTCAAAAAGAGGGCTCTCTCTCCCCGGCCTCCGGGGTCCAGCTGCATCTCCGGCACCAACCCAGCCTGAGCCTCAGGACTAAGGAAGCCAAACCTGCCAGACGAGGGAGCTCAACCCCAGTTGCCCAGCGGGCCATCCTTAAGAAGGAAGAGGCTCCCAAGGCCGCCAACCCCCAAGATGGCTCTTTAAGGGTGAGGGAGGGTCCTCAAAGAAACCCCCCTACTCCCTTAATTTGATCCCTCAAGGAGAAAGTCCAGCTGTCCAGGAGAGCAGAAGCAGCCCATAATCCTCCTTTGCTCAAAGGAAGCCAAGGGGCTGGAGCAGGGAGGGGTTGGCAGTGGAGGGGGCTTTCTGCCCAGAGAGATAAAGGTGGAAAAAAAGAGAAGGGGGGACACTTTGGCAGGACCCAGGATCAAGACAGGCATGGCTCAGAGAAGACCCCACCCACACTTCCTGCATGCCCCACCAAACCTGCTGGGGGTAGTGGGTGGCCCCTTGGGCTGAAAACCACCACAAGACAACAGAAGGGAGAGGGCCGCCCCCGACACCCAGTCCCCACTGCCCAGTGGAGGCCATGGCTCCTCTCCCTCCCAGGCCTCGGGGTGGAGGCGGCCAGAGTCCTTCAGACGGATGGATGGACAGAGAGAGGCTATGTAATGGCAACACAGACTCAGGCTCAAATTCTGCCCCCACGTCCACGCCAGCACCTCCATCACAGGACTTAGCAGCCTCACCTGCAACGCCAGGGGGTAGCTCATGGTGAGGCCCTCTCTCTGCCATTTCCTACCACAGCGACCTTCTCCCACCCACTAAGAAAAAGCACCGTTTTCTCTGCAGGTGGAAATCTGGCATCAGCAACGTTCAAACATCAGCAGGCGGGGGAGACATTTTAACCTCCCTGGGTCTCCAAGATCAAGGGGGCCCCATTCAATCCGGTGGACATCCAGGGCAAAACTCGAACAGGAAACAGCTGGAAAATAATCGGTAGCGGGATTCCCCCCCACATCTTCTTGGCTTGCAAACTGGCAGCGGCCTTTAAAAAGCCCATCAAGTGCCCCCATTGTGCAGCTGCACCTGGGAGACCACCCCGCCATTCTGCCCTGGTTGCAACTGCTGCCCCCCTTCCGGCTGCCCACCTTGTCCCTGTCCCCTCCTGACCCGGGGGTCCTGCTCTCCTTGGCTGCCACGCAGCTCCCCTCCCTTTCTAGGACCACCAGCTGGCACTGGCTCCAACTGCAGCCCCCACTGCGAATCCTAACAGGGCATGAATATCTGTCAACCAAGGACACCCTCCATACATGGGAAGACAGCAGCCTGGCCAGTCCCTAGAAGCGCAGGCCAATAAAACCCACTTGCCTTTCGGAGCCCACAAAGGATCACAGGTGTTTCCCTTCTCCCACAGGGACCTCTCCTCAATGTCCTGCTAGACCCTGTCCCTCCCCACTGTCTCCCTGCCCGCACCCTGCCTGGCTGGGCTGCCAACCAGCCTGCAGGACCCACCCCACTCCTGCACACACCCCGCAGCCTCCGCCTCACAGCCCAGGGCTCCCAAGTTTCTCACTCTGCTGGGCAATGCCCCTGCCGCATAGCTGCAGCCCACTGGACATGTCCGCCTGCCCCAGAAGGGCCAGGCGGGGGCCCTCCCAGCCGCTCCAACGCAAAGCCAAGAGGGGCACCGCCCGTCCCGGTAAACCCTGGGCTTCCTTAAGAGAGGCCGGACCACCTTCGCAACTCAGAGCCCTACCAAGGTGCGAGGGCTCAGGGACCTTTGCTGCTCCCCTTCCCGTCCATGGAGGACCGTTGGACGGGAGCGGGGGACAGCAGAAGGAGGGGGCGCTCGGACGCACAGAGACTGACCAGAGCATGCCGCTGGCTCCAGACTTGGGGTGAGCACCTTGACTGGCCGGCTCCCAGGATCCCCCCCAAAAGAAGGCCGTTCCCGGAAGGAGACGGAAGAGCCTGCACCTCCCGCCTACGCTTTGAAATTACGAGGTTTTTAAAAATATCACTGACCACAGTGAATCCCGAGCGAAGGCGCGGGGGGGGGAGGAAGTGGAGGCTCCGCTGGCCTGGGGGCCCTGGGTGGGTGGACGGTGGTCGAGAGCGCTGCCCAGCCTGGGGAAAGAAGCAGAGCGGAGCAGTCCGCCCCGGGCAGCGTACTGGAGGAGAAGGAGGGCCCCGAGGGCCCCGGAGAAGCCCCTGAACAGCGGTGGGTGCAGATGGGGGCCGGCGGCGCCCCTCAGGGATAGCAGCGGAGAAAGCACCGGGCGCCAAGAGGTACGTTAAGGGCCGCCGCTGCCCCTGAGCCTGGAGCTGTTCCTTCTGGCCGCCCACACCCCTCCCGAGGCCGCCAGCGCCCCTACTCTCTGACGGTGAGACGCCCGACCGTCCCTGAGAGGCCAAACGCCCCCGGGGCCCTTCCGCGGCAGAGGGGCGAAGGGGGCGCCCCAGATCCCCATGCCGATGTCCCCGCCCCGCCTTCAGTGGCTTACCGGGCGCTCTGTCTCGGCCTCTCCCCACGGCCAGGAGGACGGGCTCGGCCCCGCGGCGGCTCCAGAGGGAGGAGGCGGAGGAGGAGGAGGCGCCCCCGGCGGCGGAGGCGGCGCTGCGTCCCGCCCGGCAAGGCTCCAGCGGGCTGAAAGAGCGGTGCCCGGGGCAGCGGGGCCGCCGGGGCCGCCGGAGCCGGCCGGCCAGCAGCTTCCAGAAGCCCCCGCCGGACCTTCTCGCGGCTCCGGCGCCGGGGCCGTCGCGGGGCGTCGGCTCGAGGGCGAGCAGGTCCCGCTTGCTGGGGAAGGCGCGGAGGGAGGCGGCGTCGCCCTCGCTGCGGGTGCGGAGGCGCCCCGGGCGGAGGAGGCCGGAGGAGCCCGAGCGGCGGAGGCGGAAGCTGAAGCTCTTGCGGAGGCTGCGGAGGCTCCCGCGCGGCCCCTCGGCCCCGCGGGCCCCGAAGGGGTTCCACCGCCGGCTGCCCCACAGGGAAGCGCCACGCAGGAAGCCCCCGCCGCCCCCACCGGCCCCCGGGCAGGGCCGCCCCTCGGCGCCGGCGGCGGCGAAGGGCGCGGAGGGGGCGGGCGGCGGGGCCCCCGGGGCCCCCCGTCCTGCCGGCGGGGCAGCCGCAGCCGCAGGAAGTCCAGCAGGCCGCTCCGGGCTCTGGCGGGCGGTGCCGGGGCCCCGAGCCCGTTGCCCAGGGCGCAGAGGCTCTTGGGGCGCAGCGCCTGCTTCTCGGCGGCCCGGAGGGCGGCCCGGACGGCCGGCACCCCCTGCAAGTCCAGGGACTCGCAGACGCTTACGGCCCGCCGGGGACAGGGCGGCGGGGTGCCCGGGGGGCGGCCCAGTTCGCGCCAGCGCCAGCCCCCCTCCGCCATCCTGGGGAAGGAGGAGAAGGGGCTTCGGCCGGCCCCGGGGCATCCGGCCCTCGGCCCCGGCCTTCCCCTGCCTCCCTCCTTCCGTCCCTCGCCGCCGCCGCCCTTCCTCTGCTCTCGCGCCCGATCCGGCCCGACCAGCCGCCGCCGCCACTGCGGCAGACATGCCTGAACCTGGCCCCGGAGCACCTGGCAAACTCCGGGCTGGATCTCGCCCGGCTGGGAGCGGCAAAGTCCCGGCGGCAGAAGGCGGAGGAGGGAGCCTCGCCCAGGGGCACACCGCGGGGCCGGTGAGGAAGGAGGTCCGGCGCTCCTTTCCGCACCCGGGCTACCAAGGAGGCAAACGGGTGGGGGCGGGGCCAGGGGCCCAGACGTCGGGGCCAGTAGCTCTAGCGCTTAGTCAGCAAAGTGCGGACAAACGCGATGGGGATCCCCACAGAGACCCCCGGTCGGCGGCTGAACGGCGGAGCCGGGCTCGCCCCGCGCCTCCGTATCGCACGCGTGCCACCAGCCCACTCTCCCCCTCGTCCCCCCTGCGCGCCTAACTCTGCCGGGGGCTCCACATCCGCGCCCAACGAGCTGCGAGGGTTCCTTCTGTGAGCCGACACCGCCCCCTGCTGGGCAGCTGAGGCCCTGCAGTGTCCCCCCCACGCCTGACGCTGCCAGGCGCCGGGCCACCTCCGGGAGGAGGCGGCTCGTCCTCCCTCTTCAAGCCTGGTGGCCGGAGGGAAGTGTTGGGAAATCTCAGCATTCTCTCTCCCCCATCTTGTTGTTAGAACAACTGGGCAATGGCCAGATAGGGCTCCCTTTGTTCCTGCATGCCAGATCTGCTCCATTTGCCTTTTTCTCTCTTTTATTGCATGATCATAAATACCTTTGGTTCTCAGGTGATCAGATCTTGTGACCCAGGACTGTGCTTGGGTCATCGGTCTTGTAAAAGTTAAGACCCCTCCTTGCTCCGCTCTCTCTGATCTTTCTTTGTTCTCATGGCTGCCCTTATCTGAACTCTTCTCATGCTTCGAGTCCATCGAGAAGGATGGTGAGTTAAAACCGAAGATTCTCCTATTCATTAGTTAGACAGGTAGCAGGCTCTCAATACAGATGTAAATGAAGAAGCCATTAGTAAAGTCTTTTAAGCCTTTTATCCAAAGCTACCTGTGTTTGTGTTTATTACATCAGCCAGTCTGAAGCCACAAGTCATTAGACAAGCTTTTAAACGTTTCTCTGTGTAACTCTGCTAAATGAAGGCTGAATCCTAACAGTTTTAGTCTCATTTCCAACAAATTTGGGTTATCAGGGCCCAGAATAAAAGTCCTTTGTTTGATGACCACGTGGCACGCAGCCGCTTGAACAATAGAAGTTTAAAAGGAGAAAATGGCTTCGGCTCATCCAAACCAATTTCTTACTATTGAAAAGTTAAATGGTAGCAATTACCAAAATTGGTCTTGGAATATGCAAATGCAATTAACTACAATGGGACTATTTAAGGTTGTGAAAGGACAGCGTCCCACAGAGGGTGTTGCACAACAACAGCAATTTGATCACAATGATGATAAAGCGGCAGCTCACATTTGCCTAGCTTTAGATTCAAGCGTTATTTACCATATCAGAGATTTGAAAAGTGCTAAAGAAATATGGGAAAAACTGAAGAAATTATTTGATTCTCCCAGTATTGCAAAACAAAGTGGTATTATAATAAGACTTACAAATACAAAACTGTCCAATCCTCGATTTTTGAATGAGCATATTAACACATTCATGACTATGCTATCTGAATTTCAATGTTCTGGGGAAAATCTCCAGAATCTGTGAGACTTGGACTATTTTTGGGTAGTCTGCCTGAATTTTATGGGCCAATAATTGATGCTCTACAAATTAAGGGCGATGTGAATTTAGAAACTGCTGTTGCTGAAGTTATAGAATATCAAAATAGGAAAAATTTGATGAATTGCAAATTTGGAGCAAAAGCTGTTGAAACAGAGTTGGCTCAACTTGCTGCAGAAAATTTGCATATCAAAGCCTCTTCTTCACCCAAAACAAAAGGGAACAATAAACCATCCTCTGCTACAAGGCCAAATGCCAAGAGTAATTTGAAGTCAACTTTTAACTCCAAGCGGAAATCTTCCTCAAATGTTAATGTTGGTCTAATTAATGAACAACTACTTCAATCTACTGAAAATCAGAATCATGATATGATTGTTATTGACAGTGGTGCTACCAGTCACTATTTTAATAGCAGAGACTCGTTTGTGGATCTTGATACAAGCATAAATTTCCCTGTTTACCTTGCCAATGGTGCTTGCTAAAGGGAAAGGCACAGTCCTTTTGCAAACAAATCTTGGCCCCAACAGGATAGAAACTTTAAGAATTCCTGATGCCTGTTATGTGCCAGATTTAAAAGCCTCTCTTTATAGTGTCAGAACCACTACAGCAAGGGGAAACAGAGGCATTTTCAAAAAGGAGTCCTGCTTTCGTCTTCATGGCAAAGACTTAATTTTTCGAGGAATCCTAAAGGGTGACTGTTACCAAAAGGCAAATTTTGGATTCATATGCAAATAGTGTAATCCAATGCAATCACAAAGACAGTTTGAACCTGTGGCATCGCAGATTTGGCCACAGAAATGTAGAATGCATTAAGAGACTGGCCAATCAAGAACTTGCTAGAGACTTTAACTTCAAACCATGCTCTAACAATGAGAGATGCGTAGAATGCTTAAAGGCGAAAGCTGTCAGAGCTTCACATCCGCCAGTTACTGAGAGACTATCCACCAAACCATTGGACCTTTTATATACTGATCTTTGTGGTCCATTCAGCCATAAGTCTGCAGGTGGAAATTCTTATTTTATGACTATTATTGATGGTTTCAGCAGATATACATACACTTACCTTCTCAAAGAGAAAAGTCAAGCTTTTGAAAAATTCAAGGAATACTTTAATCTTGTCTCTAATAAATTTGGCTACAAACCTAAAAGCCTACGCTCTGACAATGGCAGCGAATTTCTTAATGCAGAGTTTGATGAGTTTTTAAAGGAACATGGCATTGAGCATCAAACTACACAAGTTCACACTCCAGAACAGAATGGAGTGGCAGAACGAATGAACAGAACTGTCAAAGAGATGGCAGTCACAATGCTTTTAAGGCTAACATGCCTAAATGCTATTGGTCTGAAGCTATTATGACTGCCACATATTTGTGCAACCGTCTGCCAACCAAATCCAGAGATGTAACTCCCTTTCAGTTATGGAATGGAACTAAGCCCAAATTGAATCATCTCAAAGTCTTTGGAAGTAAAGCATATACCTACATTCCCAAGCAGAAAAGAGACAAACTTGACAGTAGAAGTGAAGAGGGAATTTTTGTTGGTTATGCTAGAAATGGTTACCAAAGTCTGAATCCAGATGGGCGTACAATAAAAGTAACAAGTGCTGTTTACGTTGATGAAAGGCCACAGCCCAAATCTAATCCAAACCAAGATGTCTATCCAGATTTGTTTGCAGTGGAAGGAGACTCCCACCAGCAACCAGAGTATGTGACACTCTACCATCCTCCAGATGTCTTGCATCCAGAAGGGGCTACAAATGTGGTGAACCAGCCAGAGGACACAGAACCGGACGGCGCACAAGAAGCAGAGCCAGGTATCCAAGTCCAGGTGAGAAGATCTGAACGTAGCAACAGGGGAATGCCACCCGACAGATTCTCTTATCTAGCCACAGAGGAGAACATTCCACAACCCTCTGACTGGCGAAAGATCAAGGGACGACCAAAGTCAGATTCTCAAAAGTGGGTGGAAGCTGCTGTTGAAGAGATGCAATCTTTATATAAAAATAAAACATGGACTTTATCAGAATTGCCAAAAGGAAAAAGGGCAATTGGCTGTAAATGGGTCTATACCACAAAGCAAGATGCAGAAGGGGAGATTCAGAGGTACAAAGCTAGGCTTGTGGCAAAGGGATACACCCAACAATTTGGTGAAGATTACAATGAAATTTTTGCCCCAGTAGCCACACACACAACCGTCAGAACTCTCCTAGCTGTTGCATCGAGTCCCATCGAGAAGGATGGTGAGTTAAAACCGAAGATTCTATTCATTAGGTAGACAGGTAGCAGGCTCTCAATACAGATGTAAATGAAGAAGCCATTAGTAAAGTCTTTTAAGCCTTTTATCCAAAGCTACCTGTGTTTGTGTTTATTACATCAGCCAGTCTGAAGCCACAAGTCATTAGACAAGCTTTTAAATGTTTCTCTGTGTAACTCTGCTAAATGAAGGCTGAATCCTAACAGTTTTAGTCTTATTTCCAACAGGAAGAAGCCAGTCCAGCAGCTTCACCAAGGAGAGGGGCGGTCCCGCTGAACCCCCCCCCGCACAGAAATCTTTGCATGGGAGGAGGCTACATGCAACAGTCCCGCATCTAGCTGCTCCAGACAAGAGCTACTTGGTGTTGTGGGGTCACTTTCTCGCCACAGGAAGATCCGAAGCGCTCCCCCACCCCAGAAGGAAGAGTGGCACTCACAGGGCTGCCCAAAATCCTCCTCCCTGTCACCCTTATACCCAGGGACAGTGACACTTGAGGTGGACCAGCAGAGAAGGAAGGGTCGCTGGGTCAAGAGCAAGAAGCCTAGCCCTTTGGCCCAAACACCAGCAGCCATTTGGGGAGGGGCTCAGGAAGGCTCCTTAAGACCTTCAGGGCTGCTCCTTCTGTGGCTTATTCAAGGTGGGTGGCCTGACAGGGCCATCAGGGGAATCCTGGCTGTTCCCTTGCGCATGCACGTGCGTGCACACACACACACACACGGGAAAAGGGCATGAGAATCCCTGCCACCTGAAGAGGAAGGAGGAAATCTGAGTGAGCAAGGAGGGGAGGGAGTTTGCTTGTAAGAACATCATGGGGGGCCCTGTCCAAAAGCCCTGCCCCAATCAAGCCAGACCACGCCTACACACCCCTCCCTCCATCTACCAAATCAAAGAAAGGGAAGCTGAAACTGCACTAATATGCATCTGGTTTGGTATGGTTAATGACTGGCTGATGCTGAAAAGGGAAAGATGTTTGCAACTAGAAGTCTTTAAGATTTGGATGGCACGCCTTCTTACAGTCTGATAAAATCTATATTTGAATGATCAGTTTATAAGGCATGTACTCATAAGAGTGTGGAACAAATATAAATTCTAGGACACAGTCATAATGCCTTTGTGGGTGCCATCTCATGAAGCTCTTTTTTTTCCATGAAAAATTACAGTTAAAGATAAATGGCTAACATACAAAGATTTAATACAAATGGATTGAGAGCAATTGAAAATGAAAGCAAATGAAGAATTGATTGAAAGTGAAAATGGTCATATCAGATGGTTTTCCTATAACTAACTGAGCAATTTAAAATGATAAGAATTTGTTTGGCTTTGGTGTTTTAAAAACAGAAATTGAGGAATAATCGTGTAAACATGATAAACATTTGACACCCAAAATGTATAAGATGTTGTTAAAATTAGCTGGAAGTTGGAAGAAGAAAAAGTACAAGAGTGCATGATTAAATGAGCTCAGCATGTGGACCATCCTATTCAGACAGCCCAGACAGCCCCTCCCAAAGCTGCAAACCCCAGGATCCCCTAGGACAGTGGTTCTCAACCTGTGGGTCCCCAGATGTTTGTGGACTTCAGCTCCCAGAAGCCCCAGCCACTATGGTCAATGCTCAGGGCTTCTGGGAGCTGAAGTCCAAAAACATCTGGGGACCCACAGGTTGAGAACCACTGCCCTAGGAAGTTGAAAGTGGAATAATCACGCTATAAGAGTGTTTTGCGGAAAGGACCACAGAAAGGACTTGTTTCATATGTGGTGGATTTGTGAGATTTTGGGTAATGATCCATTGATTGATTGATTGATTGATTGACAACATTTTGAAGATTAACATTCGAATTGAAACCTTAACTATTTCTACTGGAATTGATGGATGATCAGATAAATAAGAATTTTGTCAGAATTATGTAGTATATGATAACAGCAGAGAGAATACTTTATGCACAGAAACAGAAGGATCCCACGACACCATCTCAAGATGGTTGGGTGATGAAGCTGTTGGGCTCAGTGGAGATGGACAGATTTATGGCCTTAACCAAAGAAGATCTAAGAAACAGTAGAAGAAGATCGTAATGTTCCCAAGAGGCATCATTGGGAGAGAATGTAACAGTAAGATTTGAACAGCCTGGTTAGAAATACTGCTGTACAACATTAAATTTATTGTATCACAGTAGTACTACATTTAACAAAAACAGAAGAGTAATTATATTAGACCCATAAATGTAGTTAAGTTTTATATGTCCCTTTTTATAGATTAGCAATTAGATTATTTAGTTATATCCATTTCATGGAACTTTGAAGAAGTATCATAAGTAAGCATAAATAACCATTCTCTGGTGAGCTGGAAGTCAAGCTTGGGCCCCTTCCCCCTTTTTTGTTTGTTTAGATGGTTTGTTTGATTAGATAGTAAGCACTGGGTGTTCTTGCCTGTTTAAGTCCTTATATGTTGTTTTATATTTTTAAAAAATTGTTACTAACAAAAGAAAGAGAAAGACTGGTTTGGCATGACTTTTTGAGTAACCCAGGCTGGCTCCTGGTCACCACAGTATAAGTGAGCCCAAATGGATCGGTCTCATAGAATCTCCACAGAATCTGAGAGCTGGAAAAGACCGGCTGGAAAAGGTTTCAGGTTCTCTCCTGGTGTCACTCTCAAGTTGCCTGGTTGGTAATTCCCTGGCTCCTCTTTTTTGCTCTTTGGGAAGAGGGGGACAACACTTGCCCTCCTCCAGTCTGCTGGGACCAATCCTGTCTTCAGCAGATTCTCAAAGCTGACTGACAGTGGCTCTAAAGTTACACCTGCAGGTTCCTTCAGTAGCATTCTGAGATGCAGTTCATCCCATCCCAAAAATCTGAGTTCCTTTAGAGCAGCTGGGTATCTATCCCTCTTACCTGTCCTGGGCTGTAGCCCCCTTATTTCATGATTCTGTTTAGACTCATCAGAGCACTGTTTTCGTTTTGAGAGAAGAGGAGGGCAAAGAAGGTATTAAATAGTTCGGCCTTCTCTCTGTCCCCTCAGCATGCCACCATCTTCTCTATGCAGAGACCCTACCATTTCATCTTCCTTCCTTTGGCTGTAAACACTCACCACCATCCATTTAAATAATTTTTAACCTGTCTAGTGAGCCTGACCTCATTTTGACCTTTAGCTTTTCTTTTTTTTTTAACTTTCCCCTATGAATATTGGCTATCTGTATTCTCTTTGGTGGTTTCCCATTTTTCCATTTCTTGTACGCATCTCTTTTCATTCTCAGCTCATCTGAAAGTTCCCTGTCCACCCACCCTGGTTTCTTTAGACACTGCCCCCCTCTTCTTTTTCACTGGAATTGTTTGCAACTATAGTGGCCCCTCCACTTTTGCAAGGGCTCGGGCACAGGACCCTCACGAAAGTGGAAAAACTGCAAATGATGCCCCCTCCATTGTGCCCCCACTTTTATATCCTTCCCGAGCTCCCCCTCCCATTCCCTTGCCTTTATTCCTCAACACACATTCTCTGCGCTGGGACCAAAGGCAAGGGAATGGGAGGGGAGCTCCGGAGGGAGAAGTGAAGGCATGTGGGAAGCACCCTCCCCAATTCCCTTGCCGTTTGCCCAGGTGCGCTCACCTTCCTTCTTGTGCCAGACAAAGCACAAGGGACCAGGAGGGAGAGAATGGCACACACCTCTCTGGAAGATCAGGCCCACAAATGTGGAGGCAGCCTAGTATGCTTTCAATAGCTCACCTTTAAGAAACTCCCACCATGACCCCCTTTCCCCTTCAGCCTGATCATGGGATCCCATCCAGTATTTCTCTACAATTACTGAAGTCCTCTTTTCTGGGGACCAGAGTGCGGGTCTAGCTTCCTTTGGCTTCCCCTTTCCTCCATATAGCAAATCCCATGGGGACATGGTCACTCCCGCCAATGAGCCAGCTATTTCCACCTCGCTGACCAGTTGGGCCCTTTGGGGTATGACTCCTCTGGACCCAAGACTCATCCCACCAGGTCTGAGTGACCTGTTCGACAGTCTTTGCCTTCCCATCATAGCAGTTCAAGCTCACGTTGTTTATTTCCTGTGCTCAGGGCATCCCAGAGGAGACATCTGAGGCACCCCCTCCTCATTCATTCTCTCCAGCAGTCCTGTCTGGCCCCCCATTTCTCACACAGGCCAGCCAAGGGCCTCAAGGGGAACCGCCCCTTCCTTGCCATTATCTAATGGCTGACTGCCTCCAGAGACGGGGGCACCACAGAGCCAGCGTAACAACATCCCCTTTGGGATTTGGGCATCACCACACAAGGGGAGCAGCAAGCCCCTCACCAGCACCCACGTGGAGTCACCAAAGGTGGGCACTTGTCAAGGGAAGCCAAACCCCTGCCCTCTCACGGTCTGCACGAAGGGGGATGTGGGTGGTCGGGCCAAGACTGGAGCGGGGAGGTCTGCACGGGAAGCCCCATACGCAGAGGGGTCTGTGGGAGGGGAGACGGGGGCGCTCCATGGGCACACTTCAGTTAAGACAGCCTCTGATAAAGACGCTCACCTGTTAGCAACATCTTCTTACAGTCATCCAGCCCTCCTTTTCCTTGGTCTGGCCAGAAACTCTCTTTAGCAGCATTGTCCCTGCTTCTAACCTGGGGGCCTTCAGAGGACAGACAGAGAAGCAACGGACTTTCAGTGTTGGCTGCAGCCATGCATCTGGGTTAAACAACGCAATGGAGCCAGAGAAGGGAAGAAGGTGGCTCCTTCCCTAGACGGTCCTACGGTCGCCCTGCGCACCCACCTACGACAGGAGGCTGCCGCCTGCACGACCTCTTAGGACATGGGAGCAGAAAAGCAGAGGAAGAGAGAAGGAAAGCAGGTAAGCCTTCTAGCATGTTGAAAAGACTGGACACCAAAACAGAAAGCATAAGGAACATGGGGGGATTTTGCAAGCTTTCAGGCGGTCCCTGGAAGGGCCAAGGTGTTTTTTCTTTTTTTAACTTGTACAGGGCTAACCTCACCAGATTGTTTCATTTCCTGTGTGCACACTGTTATTTTTGAACAAAAGGCGATCTGAAACACAGAATCCTAGAACCATGGAGTGGGAAGCGACCCCCCGCCATCTAGTCCAGCCCCCCCTGCCACCACAGCATCTCCCACAAATGGCCGCCCGGCCTCTGCCTCAAACCTCCAAAGAAGGAAGAGACTCCAGCACACTTTGCGGAGGCAGCAGCCGATTTCACCGCCGAAGGACATGTTGAGCTGCCCTTCTTTTTGTGAAGTAGGAACCACTCCATCTTCTTCCCACATTATTTCTGCTTCTGGCCCCACATTTTCCGGCACAGAAGTCATGTCTGGAGGCCCCCCTGTAGAGATGCCCTCCCAGGTTAATTATACCAAGAAAATGGAAAATTTATGGAGATTTTCAAAAAGAGGATTGGTATGAAGAAGTACAGAGAATTGCGATTAATGATAAGTTAACATGTCCAATTAAGGTCAAAAAAGGAATAATGAAGGGGAATGATTTCGAAGCAATATGGAAGATATTTGTGGAAAAGGTTTTAATAAAAGAGGAAGGTGTCATACCTTCACAAGAAGAATTACAATTCTCGAAGGTGGAATAAGTTGAAACATAATTGGCTCCGGGGGAAGTGGGTTCACTTTTAGGAATAGTTTGATATAGTTAGTAATAAGATTATATTTAGTAATAGTAATAGATTAAACATAATTGAAAAGTGTAGAGTTAAGAATGAAATTATAATAATGAATATAATAAGAATGACATCTAGATATAGGTAACAAAAGTTTATAAGTAGTATGATATATAATATATTGAATAAGTATATGATTGTAATGGTATTGGACAGAAATAACAATGTAAGTCTGTTTTGGTTGAAATTCCTTTTCCCCCTCTCCACTGTTGTGTGTATCAGGTGATGTTTTTTTCTTTTTTGTTTTGTTCATTTTTTTCTTTATAACCAATAAAAAATTTTTTTAAAAAAAATAGAGACGCCCTCCCTCTCTCCTGGCCTCCTTCCTGCCCCACAGCTTCCTTCCAGCTGGGGGGGGCAGGAGAGGAACCGGTCAGACCCCCGTTCCCCAGGGACAGAGGCAGGTTGCTTTGGCTACCCGCGCAGCCAGCGAGGGAGGGGGAGAGCTTTCTGAAACGAAGAATTTTCAGGTGCTGAATTTTTCCGCAGAGTTTTCCTTTCTAAGAAAAATCCAGTCCCGTCGTTTTCTACAGTGCGGAGGCAGGAGGTCTTCTCTGCCAGCATTAGACTCTGGGGGTCCAGGACTTCCTCCTAGGCTGGCCCGCCTGGGAGGAAAGGGGACATACTCGGGGAACCCCCTCCCACGGGAGGCTGGAGGAACCGCCCGGCCGGCCTTCCGGGGGCGCCAGCGGGATCCCTCCTCCCAGGAGCGCTCGGGAGGGGAGTGGCGGCTGCACGGCTTCACGACTTACACATTCCGTCCTTTTAGCGGGTTCAGTCTGCAGAGTTTTAATTCTACGGGTGCTTTACTTGCATCTTTGCAGTCATGTTTTCCATATTTCCATTCGTGCCTATGTAAATGCTTTTTAATAGCACTTGCTCTAACTTTTTCGAAACTGCTGCGTCCCAGGGCGCGGGGGGCGGATGCAAAAGAGCCAGCGTGCCTGGCGGTTGGAGCGTTGGGACCCTGTGCCCCTGAAGACCAGGGTTCGATCCCCCTCTGCTCGGCCACGAAAGCCCCCGGGGATCTCGGGCGCTCACACACTCTCAGCCTCCTAAAAACCCGTGATAGTTTCGCTTCAGGGTCGCCATAAGGCGGATTGAAGACTCACAACCACCACAAACGGAAGGAATAACGGATTACCGATGGTTCCGCTCCGAGGGAGGGAAACGGGAGGGCCACAATGACCCCCCCATGGAAGAGAGCTCCCCTCTCTTGGACAGAGGGGGGACACAGCCCCCAGCCCCACCTTTTCCTCCCACTTAGCCTTCACCCATGAACGTCAGGGCTGCGCGAGCCGAGGCAGGCGCTCCCCCAAAACGTTCGCCCCCTCCGTCTGAAGAGGCCGTTTGGACCGCTTTGGCCCCCCTTCCTGCTTCTCCCCTCCAGCCAAGCACTTCTCCCGCCTCCTCTGCAAAGAGGGCCCGAGGGAGACGCGCGGCCGGGCCGCGGAACTCCCCGGGGCGGCGCGAGGGGGTTCGCGACCTCTCCGCAGAAACGCTTGGGGTCCACGCCAAGCCCCGCCCCCCGCGAAAATCCCCGCAAAAACCGCGTTGCCGGGGCGGGCAGAAAGAGGCGGGAGGACGAGCGCCGCGAGGGGGGTGCCCCGGCTTGCAGTGGCCGCCACAGGCGACGCGCCCCCCCCTCGGTCCGGTGGCCGCGTGAGGGAGAACGAGCGACCTCCCTCCAGGTGGGAGCAGAGACGCCATGGAGGGGGCGGCCGGGAGACCGGGTCTCGAGACCTCCCGGGGGGACGGCGCAGGAGGGGGGTCTCCGATTCGCCGCCCTCATAAAAGGGCCCGTCGGCCTCCCCCGTCACCCCCCGCGGGCATAGGGCCGCGCAAAAGCGCTCGCGCGTCACCGGGGAGGGCGGGGGAGCCCCGGGCCCCACGCAGCCGCCTTCCCCTCAGAACCCCCTCCTTCCCTCCGTAGCTCCCTGAAAGGAGGAGGGGTCCTCCTGTTTTCACCAGGGTAGACCGAAAGGGCCTGTCATTTCAATGCTTAATAGGAAAGACAAGACAATTCCGGATTTAGACCCCAGTGAACCCTACCCTGCCAGAAGGCTCTCACGCAGACTACTGCCAAGCAGTGTATGTGGGGCTGCCTTTCAAGACACCTAGACACTGCAGCAGCAGAGTTTCTGGCTGGGACTCGTTCTACGGAGTATGTTACTCCATTCTGAAACAAACACACAGGACCGGGATACACGCTTGGCCACGCTTAGAGGAGATCCACTGGTATCCAGGAGGCAGGCAATTCACAGCCAGTTAATTTCACTGCATCTCCTTTTGTTGTCGTTAACTGCTGTCAAGTTGACTTCTGGAACACACACCCAAGCCCCCTGTCATCAACTGCCGTGTTCAGGTCTTGCTGGACCAGGGCAGCCGTTGTGGCTTCCTTCACTGAGCCTGCCCATCTGTAATGGGACCCTCCCCTTTTCCTACTGCCTTCCACCTTATCCAGCATTATTGCCTTTTCTCGTGAGCCAGGTCTTCTCATGATATGGCGAAAGAAAGACGGCCTCAGTTGAGTCATCCTGGCTTCCGGGGGAGTTCAGGTTCAGTTTGCTCCCAGGCCCATTCATTGGTTTTTTTAGCAGTCCAGGGTGTCCACAGAACTCTTCTCTGCACCACATTTCAAAGGAGTTGATTCTCTTCCTATCAGCTTCCTTCACTGTCCAGCTTGCACAACCATACATAGAAATTGGACAATATCCTAATTTTAGTATTCAGTGATCTACCTTCATAGCTGCTCTTCCAAGCCCCGGCCTTCTTCTGCTTCCTTGACTGCAGCCTCCATTCTGGTTATTGGCTGATCCAAGGTATGGAAAATCTGTAACTATTTCAGTGCCTTCATTATCTGCTTTAATTAAAGTTATGTAAACCATCTATCATAATTACTTTTGCTTTTTTAATGTTCAGCTGTAAACCTGTCTTTGCACTTTCTTCATTGACTTTCTTCTGTAGCTGTACCAAGTCCTTGCTATTTTCTGCTAGTAATGTGGTATTATCTTCGTATCTTAAATTACTGGTGTTCCCTCCTCCAATTTTCATGCCTCCATCCTTAGAGTCTAATCCAGCTTTGCATATTATGCAAAGAGTGTGATAAAATTCAGCCGTGCCTGACCCCCTTGCCAGTTGGAAATCATTCCCTTTCTCCCTATTCTGTCCTGACAGCAGTTTCTTATCCTGAGTACAGATTACACGTTAGGATATGTTGTGGTACACCCATTTTTTAAAGAGCAATCCTTTTCATGATCTACCTAATCAAAGGTTTTGCTATTATCTATAAAGCACAGGCTGATTTTCTTCTCAAATTCTTTGCTGCACTCCATTACCCAAAATATGCTTGCAAAATGATCCCTTGTGCCTCTTCCTCTTCGGAACCCAGCTTGGATAAAGAGCATTTCTTGCTCCATCTAAGGTAAAACAAATCTTTGACATAGAAAGTCTTTGTTGTCTCAGGGACTGGAATGTAAATTGAGTGTTTCCAATCTGTGGGCCATTCTTTTGTGTTCCATATTTGTTGACAGATTTTAGTTAGAACTAGAGTAGATTCTATCTCTGCAGCTTGAAGCACCTCTGTGAGTATGCCATCTGTTCCTGATGATTTATTTCTTCCAAGTGAAGATTCCACTTCACTTTCTGAAACTGGAGCTTCAGCTTCATACGGTTCATCCTCTCCTCTCTTATACAGTTAGTTATTCAATGCGTTGTTTCCATCGTCTTGATGTATTGTCTCCATCCCCTCTTCTTCATCATGCAGTGTTCCCCTGTGGGTGACGGGGCATCCCCATTCTTGGTTAAAATTTCCCTTTGATTTCTCAGACCTTGTAGGACAGCTCTCTTTCTCTACCTCTTTTGTGGTCTTCTGTTTCTCTGCCTTGATTGCACAAGTCAAAAGCATGCACAAATCACTGAAGAGTTGCGTTCAGGGTTCTGACCCTATTTCTGTCCCTTTCTCTGTTTGCTTCTCATCTGTCCTTATCTGCTTGGAGAGTTTCATCTGTCATCAGGTGAGGCTTTTTTCCTTACTGGCTGCAGGTAGAGTCTTTTCACATTCCTCCACAACAATGTTTAGTCCAGAGCTCTGGACTGGTCTGTGCCACAACTGGCAACCGGTCTTCTTTTTGCAGAAAGAATAGAACAGAGCTTCTTCACCTTCTTCTTCCAATTATGCAGTCTATCCGATTTCTATATTAGCCATCAAGTGATGGCCATGTATGCAGTCGCCTCTTGGATTGTCTGAAGAACGAGTCTCTGAGGAATATACTGTTGCCTTCACAAAATGCAGTCAGTCACTCTCCCGCTTCATTTCTTGATCCTAGGCTAAATCTTTGGTTCTGCTCCGTTTCCTACTTCTGAGTGACAATTGACTATGATTATTTATTTACTATATTTGCATGCTGCCTTTCTCTCAGAATGGGACCCAACCTGTCCTGTTTTGGGCTGGGATCAATTTCCTTCTGAACTCCAACACTGTTGTTGTTGTGTGCCTGCAAGTCATTTCCAACTGACGGTGACCATATGGGGATTTTCATGGCAAGATCTGTTCAGAGGGAGTTTGCCATGGCCTTCTTCTGGGCTGAGTGGGACCTGCTTAGTGGGACCCGGCCACAGCTGAGCAGGAATTCAAACCCTGGTCTCCCCAGTCCAACGCTCAAGCCACAACCCTGTGCCTGCTCTCATGGACCCAGCACATAATATTCCAGTTTATTCCTCCTCTGCCTCTGTGGTTGGAGAATAAATTTAAGATTATGGTTATACTGGTGGGTTTCCCTTGAAGTCTTATTGATATGATCCCACAGATTTTGCAATTATATCCCCTGATGGCCTCACTATTAATGACACCCCATTGCTTTTTAGACTTTCATTGCCTGTGTAAAACACACTCTGTAATTATCTGACCCAAAATGTCACATTCCTGTCTACTCACCCCACGTATTGCAATGTTTATACTTTCCATTTCTTGTTTTACAATGTCTAGCTTCCCCTAACTCATGCTTCTCACATTCCATGTTTCTATAATATTTGTTGTGCAGCTTTCCTTTCACCTCTGAGCAAGTCAACAGCTGAACATTCTTCTGGCTTGAGTCCAGTGGTGTCATTAGCCATAGTTGTCCTCTGCTGTACCCCAGTAGTTTGTTTAATGCCTTTCAACTTGGGAGTCTCATTTTCTGACACTATCTTCCATTTCATTTCGGATTGTCTCATGGGTTTTTTTTCTTTTTGTGGTAAAAGACATTCAAAAGGGTTTTACCATGCCTTTTTCTGTGCAATACTAATAAGCGTTAACTATGATGCCCCAGCTGCTATTTTCACCTCCCACACACACACACTGCAGCTGCTGCCCACCAGCTGGTTGGCCTGTTGAGTCCAGCTCATCAGCAAAAGCCTGTCTTGACCTAGGAGACACCCCCCCCCAGCAGCACTGCTCCCCTACACGCAGTTGAGTCTGAGTTTAGAGCCATTTCTGGGTACAGCTCAGAATGCCCAGTTTGACCTGTGAAGCTGGCAAGACCTCCCTTGGGCCGACGGTCCCTGAGCATCTTGGTCCTGCCCACCCTCAGCTGTTCAGGAGGGACCCCACTGGCTCCGATCCTCACTCCTATCTCCCACACACCAGCCCACCTGCTCTCTGGGGTCATCCACAGAGGGAGACTGTGGGGGGAGGATGGAAGTGCTTCCGAGGGCACTCAGGTTCCTAATGCACACACACCCCCTTTCCACCCTGCCCCCTCCATGTGGGTCCCCAAGAAGTCTCTGAAGGCAGCTTGTTCCCTTTCACCCTTTTTTGGCTGCTGGTTTCACTGGCAATTTTTACTACTTGTCTTACAGACTGGATGCTCCAATAGGGTTCCACCTTTAAAAGGTGGTTTAAAATAATAAATGCCAATAAAGCTGTGGCACTTAATCTCCAGAGCTCCCTTGTAGACTGGCTTGCCCAGGGACTGTTTTTCATTCCCTTTTAGCACCACACCAGGTTGACTTCAAAGAAAGAAACCAGCCTGGTCACTGTTCTAACTCCACATTTTATTCTTTCTTTGTGTTAAACTCTCCCCCATGCCGCTCCTCCCGCTGTCATTCTGGGTATTTGGTTATTTTATGTCTTAGGCTCTGTGCCGCCCTGGGAGCCAAGGCTGCAGAGCAGCTAATAAATTATTTTAATAAAGAAAGAGGAAGAAAGGCAAGCCCAGTGACCTGAACCTCCTTTGTCCCCTGCAGCAGGCCTGCCTTACTGGGCTCACAGACGCATTGAGAAGGGACAGGCACTTGGAATCCCTGCCCCTGCTGTGACCATGAGCCAAGGGCAAGTAGGGGAGCCCAGATGCTGCCCCATCTCCTCCTCTGTCCTGCTACTCCCTGTGCAGGAGACCCTCACAGGGGGTGATTGGAGCCCCCAAAGCCTGGCACCTTGGGAGGAAGTGCTCACTTCAAGGGGCCTGGGGACACACACGACACCATCTCCCCCTTCCTTTGTTTGGGCCTGTTGGCACCGTTCGCCAGCCCAAAAAGGACAGGCAAGATGACGCGGGTCCCTCAGCCCTGACTTAACCCCCCAGAGGCTGAAAAGGAGCCACAACGTTGGACCAGCCTGGCAGCCCCTCCTTGCCTGGCCCACCCAGGTTTATCGAGCAGCTGTCGTAGGTACCCCAGCGGAGAGACTGGGGCAGGGGAACCAAACATTGGGCCACGCCAGGAGCCTGGTGAGAGATGTGGGGGCTGCTGGGGTCCTCAGAATGGTACACCCACCTCCCTCTCCCCCAAGCTCCGGCCAGCCCACCACCTCCCAGGAGCAGCGGCCGCGGGAGAGGGAGTTTAAACCCCAGATGATACCACCAGATGTGCAGGCCCCACCCGGCCAAATGCTGGAGGGACCCAGCTTTCTTTTTGAGGAGCTGAGGGCACGCAATGGCTGTGGAATGGCCCTACTCCGCCCGTCAAAGGGAGTGCCTTGACTGAATCGCAGAAGGGGTTGGACTGGGTGGCCCCCGGGGTCTCCTCCAACTCCAGGATACTACGGTAACCAGGTCTTTGCCCCTTGCCACAAAAAAAATGAAAAAGCACTGCTGAAGATGTTTGCCCTCCCGGCTCATTTTGTACATTTACTAACTTTGAGCCCCCACGTACCCCTTCCAAAAGGGTGGCTGAACCCCCTCTCTTGAGCTGCTCACTGCAACACTGCAACAGCCCACAGGCCGCGCCCAGGAACCAAGAGGCTAGATACGGCTCCCATGTAGCTTCCACACTTCATTGCCTTCGGGCACCCTCTTAGCATGGGGGGAGAGACACCATATCACCCCCAGCCCCCTCCCTCCTAAACTCCTCCCGGCTGCTCTCCTCTCTAGGTCAAAAGGGGGGACTGAAGCTGCCCGCACCGCGACTGTGTCCTGTTCCTTGACCCCCTCCACTGCCTGGAGCTCCTTCTGCCCTGCTCCATCCGCACTCCGAAGCAGCAGCCCCCAGCGCCCCCTCCCCCGCTTGCAAGGAAGGAAGAGCAGGCACCCACCGCGGCGCTACAGGGGGAGACCCCACAGCCAGAGCTAGCAGTTACTCCCCTCGCCTCACGTCCCCCCCCCCCAAAGGGCCCCTGGGACTTTCAACATGGGAGCGGGAGGAGAGGTTTCCCTGCCCCCCCACGAATGCCTCACTTCAGGCAACCCCACCCATCCCTGGGGAGGCCGCAGAGGGTTGGTCGCCCCGTTCAGGCGCCCCCGAAGAGGGAGGCGGAGCGCCCGCCCGGAGGGGGGAAAGAGGACGAGGCAGGCCCTCCTGGGCGGGGGGGCAGCGGCAGAGTGTGACGGCGGCCTGGGGCGGAAACCGCAGGCGGCGGGGGGCACCGGCGGAGCCCACGAGCTCCCCGGCGCTGCCCGCAGGACTTCCTTCCGCGCCTCCCGCGCCACGTGGGAAGGAGGCGGCGGCGGCGGCAGGCGCGCCCACACGAGCCCTGAAGCCCCCGGGAAACCGCCCGCCCCCCGCCCGGCCAGAAGGCCTAACGCTGCGAGCCCCCCGGCGTCCGGCTGGGAGGCCTACGAGCGGCAGCGCCCCCCTCGTCAGCCGGGTCAGCCGCTTCCCCGCTGCTCGCCAGTCGCCCGGGAGACTCTCGGGCGGGGGGCAGGAAAGTCCATTTAACTGCTGAGTGCAGCTGAGTCTTTGGAGGGGAGGCGGGCGAACGCGGGCCGCCCGGGGCACAGAGCTCTGCCAGGACCCCGCCTCCGGGCGACCGGACAGCCAGCTGGCCGAGGGGACGCCCCCCACGCCGGAGTCGCCGGAAGGCCAGGGGCCCCGCCAGGCCCCACCGACCTCTCTCAGCAGGCCAAGGGGCGACCCCCAGACTAACCTGCCCCCCAGGCCCTGGCTGAGAACGGGCAGCCCAATCCCACCCCCTCCCGCCGCGAACAAAGACCATCCATCCCGCTGCCGCATCGGGAGGGCAGAGGCGCCCCCGGCCCCGATCCGGCAGTGGCAGCGGGGGGAGGGAGGGCTGCTCCTGCAAAAGCCAACCCACCCCCACGCATTCAGCCTGCAGGCCCCCCCGCGCGCGCCCCGCCCCTCCCTCCGGCGGAGGTCGTGCAGAGAGCGCGGTTCCCACCCGGCGGCCCTCACAAACGCGCTGCGAGGCCGGACGGGACCAGCGGCCCCGCACCCGTCGATGCGCCCTCGCGGCCCTCGCGGCCCCGGCTGCCCGAAGCCCCTCTTGCACAGGGAAGGGGGCTCTCCTTTGCTTGGCCGTGGGCCCTGCGGGCGGGGGGGCGCCGGGCCTGGCTCTCTGGCTAGGGTGGGAGCCCCTGGGGAGCCCCGAGGGGGTCTGGAAAGGCAGGAGAACTCTTGCGGGGAGTTTGACCATTAAGGGGAAAGGGAGGCGCGTGCGGGGAGGCGGAGTCCTGGGGGCAGGGAGGGAATTTGGGCCTGCCTGGTGTTCCGGAGCCCAGCACCCCTCACCCTCGGTTAGCGGCCAGGTTGCCTGGGGCCGGTGGGAGCTGGAGTCCAGCAATCCGCGGAGTGGCCTGGGGCAAACTATGGCCATTTTAGGGCCAGGAGAAGCCTCTCTCTTTCCAAAAAGGAAGTGCCCTGCACATCACTTCCTGTTTGAAAAAAAGGAGAGACTTCTCTTGGGGTTAAACAGGCCAAGAGGGGTCAAAAATTGCCCCTGTGGCCACCACAGGGCTAGGATGGCTTTTTGGTGTTAAAAAAAGAACAGGAAGCATGCAGGGGGCTTTAAGCCCTGCAGGGTTGCATGTGGGTCCGGCCCCCCTCGCTGCTCCCTGGCACAAAGACAGCCGGCTTTCTTGGCCATGCCACTGTCACCATCTGCCCACCCACAGCCCTTTGGCGACCCACAGCCCAGTTTCTGACACCCACACACCCTGCTGGGTCTGTGCCAACCAGCACTTGCCAGGGCACAGATGAGGCCTCCTGTGAGATGGGCAGAGAGAGGCCAGATCAGCACCCAGGCCAGCAGCAGCAGATGGCACCCACACAAGCACACCGGGTCTCCTCGGATGTTGAGCTTCCTCCGCCCACTGCCATGCCAAGCCTGCCCCCCAGGCAATCCCCCACCGCACAGGCACCTGGCAGGGTGAGACAGCTGCCTGAGGCACAACCCAGGGCGGCCACCAGGACCAGGTGGGACTTCCTGCCAGGTTAATGGCCCAGTGCAGCCCGCTGCCAAGTAGCGATGGCCCCTGCAATGCCAGCCCCCCTCCTTCTCCCCCTCTCACCAGGCAAGGGAGGCCAGCAGGAGGGCACAGCTGAGCTGACCCAGAAAGGTGCCACCTGCCTGCCTGCCTGCCTGCCAGCCAGCCAACCAGCCAGCCCTTCCTTCAGAGGTCCAAGTGCACTGACTGGTGAACCACAAAACCTGGGCTGGAGAGAGAACTGTGGTACTTTTCCATCTAGAAGCGGATTACAAGCTAAATGCAAGTCAACAGAGTGATGCAGCCACAGAAAAGGCCAACACAATCCTCGAATCCATCAACAAAACTAAACAGGGCCGTTCCAATCTGTGTTCCTAAGGGAATAGCAATAATAGCATTTATTTCTATACTGCCTATCAACTAGCGTTATCTAAGCGGTTTACAATGTATATTTTTAGCTAATTGCCCCCAACAAGCTGGGTACTCATTTTACCGACCTGCGAAAGGATGGAAGGCTGAGTCAACCTTGGAGCCTGGCAGGATCGAACTCACAACCTTGTGGTTGCAGTACTGGCATTTAACCACTGCGCCACCAGGGCTCCCAGGAAGTCCTGGGTTCAGGTCTGGGCATCACAGTTTTAAAAAAGGTTGACCAGCTGGGAGTTCTCTAATGGGGGTGCACCTTGTGCAGAACACAGCTGCCGGGACTCTGACTGGACTTCTGTCGGCTGCTGATTTGCCCCCAAACCAGCTTCAGGGACTGGTGCTTAGCTGGCGCTAAGCCCCGTGTGCATTCAGGGCCAAATGCTTCGCTTGGGAGAGGAGAAGCGAACATGCATATGCGCACATGCCATCCACACACCAGCATCTTCAGAGGGAGCCCTCCCACGGGGGGAGAACAGGCATTACACCTGTGCAGATGACATGGCCTTCGCTGGGGTGGCCCCCAACCCCGGAACACACTCCCCAAGCCAGGCAGCTGGGCCAGATTCAGGGCTGCCACAACAGCATTTTTATTTGCCCAAGCATTCTGAGTGGGTTTTATGGCCTCTGTCAGCTTTACAGTTTTGCTACCTGAAGATTTTATTGCATGCATGAGGGATCTGGCGTGCTTCCGTTATATTGGCCATTGTGCCGATGTGCTTCCAGTTGCTGCAGGAGTGGAAACCTTGTGGGATCAGCACCAGGGAGGATGGCTGGCTGGCTGGCCGGCCGGCCGGCCAGCTTGCTTTTTGTTCATTGTGATGGACGGCCTGGGCAAAAGTGGACTACACTTGTGCAAGAGACCACCTTCCCAGTGCAAGGCCGCCCCAGGATTCCAGGCCCCAAGATTATCCTACCCCAGCCTGGAAGGAGCTTGGACCCCAAGCAGTTGCCTGTCAACCTGGGATGGGTCCAGAAAAGAGCAGCCCCTGTGACCCCAGGCGGTGGTGGATTGAGACCCCTGCCAGAAAGGCTGGTGACAATGGAGTCGTTCTAGTTGAGTGTGAGGGGGGGACAAGGAAAGAGGAACAGAACAGAAGTGTCTGAAATGAAGAAGGGAAGGAGGCAGAATGATGGGGGGGCATCCCCCCTACCCCAAGAACCTGACCTGCACAAAGGCTGGGTACAAGGAGGGATGCAAGCCCGCCGGAAGGGCAGTGTGGGCATGTGGCAGCATCTTGCCCAGGTAGCTCTAAAAGAGGACCAGGGAAAGTTGGGGGTGGGGATCTAATCCCCCCCATGTGTTTTGGACTGCAGCTCCCAGCATGCCTCTCCATTGCCTGTTCTGGCTGGTAAGGCTGATGGGACTTGTAGGCCAGCAACGTCTGGAAGGCTGCGTGATTCCCAGGCCTGTGTCGAATGATAGCCACGCGTTTTGTGGCACACAAGATTTCTCCAGCGGGGGCGTCCCACCAAAACATCACATACATGGGATAGGGGAATGACTGCTCTCCTGCCCCTTCTTCTTCCAGAGGTTGATGGCCCTGTGATCCGACCCTGGGAGCCACGTGGGCTCTTGCCCCTGAGCTACAATGTCACAAGGGCTCAGGATGCAAACCTCTGCTCACCCCCATGGCTCGGGCACCTGCCTTGCAGAGTTGTTGTGGAGATCAAGTGGGGGATGGGGAAGAACCCCAGGCACAGCAGGGAGCTCCGGTACCCTCCGCCCCAGTCCCAGATTTTCTCAAAGAGAGACACGGCCCCACCCCAAACACACACAAATTTCTTCACCAGCAACAGCCAGCCTCCATCTCCACATAAAACGTGGTATCCACGCTGCATCTGGGCTGTGCCCCCTGATTCAGCCTTCCCCGTGCCACTGAGAACGCCTCTTGCTGTTACTCCACTGCCCAGCCCAGCAGCCTGGAGATACCCTCACACCTCCCTTCCTCCTACTTGGCCCCCACCCCACCCACCAGACCCTGATTCAGCCACCCAAGCTACTGGCCAACAAGTTGGCCATAGGGCCTGGCACCATGTGCCACCAGCAGCCTCTTCTGGCTGGCTGGCAGGCAGCCCCGGGAAGGAAGAAGAAATGCCACGCTTTCACACCCACTGGTGGCTGGGTCCACCCTCGAGAGCTTCCAGCCTCTGCAGGGGAGGGGAGGGGCCTACTGCAACTGAACCCACAACACCTTGTGAGAGGAGAGCTTCCCAGCCACGGGGGTGCCAGGCACAGGAATGAAACCCCCCAGTGCCACCTAGCCTCTGGGGCAGCATTGCCCACTTCCCCACCCTGAAACAAAGTGCACTGATCCTTCAGCCTGCGCTCCCCATCTCAGGACCCAAAGCAGCCACAGCCATGAGCAGACTCCCCCACGAGAAGAGGAGCTCCTCACAGAATCATAAAGTTGGAAGAGACCCCAGAGGCCATCCAGTCCAACCTCCTTCTGCCATGCAGGAACCCACATCAAAACTCTCCCTTGGACAGATGGCCATCCAGACTGTTTAGAAACCTCCAAAGAAGGAAGAGACTCCACCACACTCCATGGAGGCAGCAGCACATTCCACTGCCGGACAGCTCTGACCATCAGGAAGCTCTTCCTGAGGTTCAGGTGGAACTTCCTAATAATCAGAGCTGTCCAGCAGTGGAATAGGAGGACCTTTCACTGGGTACAGCCACCAGCAAGCTCACTCTCTCATGTGGGGCAGGGGGCTGAAGAGGCCCCCAGTGGGGCAGCAGCGCTGAGAAAGCTCCAGCCGCACATGGCCACCAGCCTCCTTGCCTACAAAGCGCCTGGCAGATGGACCAGAGCAGCTGCACTGGCACATGGATGGCACTCATCTCCCTGTGGCCCCGGAGCTCATGTCCTGAGCAGCAAATGCCAAAGACAGCCCTTGTGGTTGTGGTTGTGACATTGTACCACTGACACCTTCCTCCCTCCCTCCCTCCCTGCCTCCCTCCCTCTGCTCAGCCATCTCCAGAGGACCAGCAACTGGGAAAGAACAGTGGGAGGTGTGTGAAGAGAAGGTGGAAGGAGCTGGGGGAGGCAGCAGGAAGAGCCCCTCTGGGGGTCTTTAGTCATCAGAGGCATCAGCAAGGGGGGGCTCCTCCCTGACCCATCAAGAGGAAGGCCAAAGACCCTGAGTAGAGAAGGACACACACACACACTCAAGCTGCCCCACCATTCCTGGGGGCCAAGACTGATCTCTGGGACTAGAGTAAAGCAACTCTCAGGCAGTCCAGGTGGCAAGGCTGGCATCCTCCCCACCCCCACCCCAGGGTTCAGGGGAAAGCCTTGGAAATGCAGCAGCCTCATCTCCCATCTGTTGCCTGGAAACCAAACTGCAAAATCAAGAGAAGCCCCTAAATTACTGTGTTGGTCGCTCCACAAGAAGCGGTGGCATCAGCATTTAGGAAGAGAGGACCTGGCCTGAAAAGACTCCCATCGCCCACCTAGCAGGGCATGCGGCCCCCAAGACAGACTGACCAACCAACCGAGAGAGATACAAACCCCCACACAGACCTGCAAAAGGGGGCACCAACCAAGGCCCAGAGACCCTGAAGATGCAGCTGCAGGCAGAAGCAGCCATGGTATTTGGGGGGCTGTCTGGTCTGCCCTCAAAGGCCTGGGGGCTCCCCAGGCAGAGGGGCGTCCACTGTCACAGCTGCCACCGAAAACAGCCCAGGGGGCACCAGCAGGAAATCCACTGAGACCGCCGCCTTCAGAGCAATGGAGCTCTCTGGACATTCTCTCCATGGTGCAATCTTGATCACAGAATCATAGAATCACAGAATCCTAGAACTAGAAGACCCTGCAGGGGCCATCCTGTCCAGCCCCCTTCTGCCATGCAGGGAGACACCATCCTTCTGACAGAGGGTCCTCCAGCCCCTGCTGAAAAACCTCCAAAGGAGGAGGAGACTCCACCACATTCTGGAGGCAGCAGCAGGTTCCACTGCCAAAATGACACGTGGAAAGAGCACAGCCAGCAGAACACCAGCGCCTCCCCCCACCCCAGAATTCATCCACCCCCACAGAGAGCCCATGTGCTGCCACACAGCCACCCAATGGGCCCCACCCTTTTCCCATGGCCTTCAGGAAGAAGCACATGCACCATTCCATCCCCCATGGTCATACCTAGGGGGCAGCCATGGGCCCTTGGGGCCACACCTGCCCCCCCCAGGGCTGTTTCCCCTGTTCCTGCCCCACTCCAGGCCTCTGGACTGCTCTAGAAAGGTGACCTGACTTCCCAGAAGGCTCCATGAGGGGACTTGCCCCTCTTAAACAGATTGTACCCCCACCATGCTTAACTATGACAACAAGAACTATTTTAAAACCAGACACAGCCTTGGGGCACCTTCAGCTCTCTTGTTTTTCCTTTCTGGAAGCCCCCAGACAGTCTCAGGGGCAGGAAAGAGCCCCCCAGGACTGGCCATCACTGCCCAGGCCTGCACCACAGAGGAAGGGAGTGCGGCAGGCAGGGACGGTGGGCTGAGAGGAATATTTTGGCTTCGCACTTGGAGAATGCAAGTGCTGCATGAGCACCAATGCCTCAACACGCTGCCAGCCCTCCATGCTCCAACGTTTCCAGCGCTGCTGCTGTCCCAGTAAGACCGTCCCTGTTGCTTGGTGGTTCCTGTTTTGAACTCTCCTTTCTGCTTTCAGACGGAAACACAGGACGGAGGGCTCCCTCATCCTCCCCACTGGGGGCTGGTGGCACTTGCACAGTTTTCTGCTTCTAAGGCAGGTGCTCTGTGCCTGCTTTCCTCGGAATAGGGCCCACTGAATTAGGGGAAGCTTTCTTTTGGGTCAACATTCATAGAATTTCACTGCAAACTTCCCCATTAAGAAAAGTGTGACAATTTTGCATACCAAAGTAACAGACACATGAGATTGTGAGAGGAAGCAGTAAAACAGGAGAATTGTACAATCAGCCCTCCACATTTGCGGGTTTGACATTCATGGATTTGATTATTTGCGAGTTTCTCCAACTTCTGCCCACCCACCTCAGGTGCTTCTTTTTTGGGGGAACCTTCCCTCTTGGGGGCTCCGATCAGGCTGCATAGCCCTTTAAAAACCCACCTCTGTCCTCCTCTTCCTCTACTAGTCTCTGCCTGGCCAGCTAAAGGTTGCTCTCTGTCCGAATTCTCCGCACCACAAACACTGTACCCATGCCCCACACACATCCAAAGGAGGAGGTGAAAGAGAGGACGTAGAGGACCACCGTGCCAACCATCTCCTTTTCCTGACCTAGTTTAGACCCTGGATGCCCACTTTCTCCACTCATGTCTCAGCCTCCCCTCCCACAGACACACAAATTTTGTTATTTGCGAATTGTTCACTTTTGCAAGGGTCCTGTGTCCCTAACCCTAGCGAATGTGGAGGGCCTTATGTGTACACATATTAAAACTTCCCCTGAATTTTCTGCTTCAAGAGGTTACTCTGCCCTGACCCCAAGCCAGCAAAAGGTCAGTTAGGAACCATGGGCCAGTAGCCCAGAGGCACCCCAAGTGGCCTTGCCATTCTACCCCAGACGCCCACTGAGAGGGCAAGAGAGCACCTGAACCAACGTCCCCCTCCCACTTCACATTTGCAGTCCTGCCGTTCCCCCAGTTTCTCAAGACAGCCTAGACCAGAAGAAGCTACAAACAGTAAGCTCCAAACTGGACCCTGGAACACCCCCGAACCCCAACTTGGGTGCCCAATCTTTCCTCCATCTATTTCCCCCCCACCAGCGGCCCCCAACTCAAAATCTCTGCTGTGGCGTTCTCCCCACCATGCTTATGCTCAAGAAAAACACCCTGAATGAGCATTTTGCGGGAGTACTATCATGTGTTTTTAAGTTGCTTTCTGCTGAGGCTCGCTGCCATCCCATCCTCTTTCACCCCCATACCTCCACACCCATCATGCAGACTGCAGCGCCCAGCAAGCTTAGGGAGTTCTTCCTAGAGCCAACGTCGAGGTATGCCAAGAGTTGTGCTCCACAGTCTCCCCCAGCCCAATCTGACAAGTGGGACCTCCCAAATCTTACTCAGGCCGCCCCAAAGGGCCCCCACTGGCGCGGGCACTGCCTTTACCCCCGCACACTCACAAAGGAGCCCAGCACAGGCACTGTTGCCAGAGAGCCCCCAGGACAGCCATTTGGAGCATTTCTGCACCAGAGGGTGCCACTCTCCTTCTCTCCTTGGCACACTAGGACGGTTTCTCCCGCCCTCCAGGCACCATCCCTTGGCACCGGCTGCTCCCCTCCACAGCAAAAACGTGCAGACAGGGACACTCCCGCAACAGCCGCGATTTTGAGGCCCTGGGGGCCCTCCGCGGCTGTCCTCCCCCTAATCGGAAACACGTGCCAGCAGGGCGAGCGGGGGGGGAAATGCCCCCAGAGGCCCGGCAACGTCAGGAACAACAGTCACTCCTAGGGCATGCGGCACTGCTGTGGTGCCTCTGAGCTCGTACAGACGGCGTTCCCTGCACCAAAGCTCCTCCTCCTCAGAAGGGGCGGCCGGACAGGAGCCCGGGGCCCCGGCCCCTCCCCGACTTCCAAGCGGGCCCACCAGGCCTCCCGTGCTGCCAAATGGCTGGGGACGCAAAGAGACCCCTCGTCGCCCCGCTGCAGAAATACTGACCGAAGGCGCGACGGAGAGCGGGGGGCCGGGAAGGGGGGCTCCAGGCCAGGGTCTGATCCTACGGAGCTTCAGCCTGAAAGCCGGTGGGCGCCTCCACCCCGAGAGGCTCCATCACAGCGAAGGCGGGAGGAGACGGGGCTCCATTTTCTGCGGCACCAGGAAAGGCGCGGGTGGGGGGAGCGCAGCGCCGCCGCCGCCCGCGGCGTCCGAGAAGCGGGAGGGGAGAAAGCGGGGGGCAGCGGGGACAGACCAGGCTCCTCCCTCCCGGAGCTGCGAAGGGCCGCGGGCACCGGCAGGAGGCCGCAGGCGGCAGCGATGGCTGCAGGGACGCCGCGGCGACAGCTAGGAGCGCAGGCCGGGGCGGGGGTCGCCCGCCGCTCCCCCAGGGCAGCTGCAGCCCCGGGCCGGGTGGGGGTCCCTCCCTCCTTCCCCCCTCTGTCGACCCCCGCCCGCCCGCCCGCCGCGCGCCCCCGGCCGGGACCCACCCTCGATGGAGATGACGTGCTCGCGGATCTGGCTCTGCAGCGCGAGGTCCTCCACTCGCTCGATGAGGTCGTAGATGGCGTAGATATTGGGGTGCACCGACTCGAAGCGCCCGATCTCGGCCCGGATGGCCGCCGAGTTGGAGAGGCCGAACTGCGGCGGCGGCGGCGGCGGCGCCCCCCCGGCGATGGACCCGACGGGCCCCCCGGCGCCGCCAGACTCTGCTGCTGGGTCTGCGCCTGCCCGGGGCTCTGTCCGGGCCCGCCCTGGAAGTTCATGGCCGGCGGCGACCGGGGCCGGAGGGCGGGCGGAGAGCGGGAGGCCCGAGGCGGCGGCGGCGGCGGCGGCGGCGGGGGCGGAGGAGGACGACGAGGACGAGGACGAGGACGAGGCGGCGGCGGCGGCGGCGGCGGGGCCGAGGCGGCAGAGGCGGCGGCTCAGGGACGCGGCGCTGGCGCGGCTCCCCGGGCTGGGGGCTCCCGCCGCAGCATGGCCGGCGCGGGTCTCGCTTGCAAGCCGCCGCCCCTCCTTCGTCCCCTCCTTCTCTCCTTCCTCCTCCTTCTCCTCCTGGCTCGCCTTCCTCCTCTCCGGGCCGCCGGCAGCGGCAGCGGCGGCAGCAGCAGCAGCAGCAGCGCCAAGGTCCCGCGTCACGCAGCCGCCCCCTCCGCCTCCTCCTCCTCCTCCTCCTCCTCCGCCGCCGCCGCCGCCGCCTCCCGCTCTTCCCGCGTCAGCGCCGGGCTGAGGAGCCGCCCCCGGAGGGAGGGAGGGAGGGAGGAGGGAGAGACGGGAGGGAGGAGGGGTCGCCGCTCCCACCGCAGGCGCCGCAGCTCGAACACCCCCGGAAAGGAGGAGGAGGGGGGACAGGCCGGCAGCCGCTCCGAGGACGCTCCCTCACCCGGCCGCCCCCGTTATATAAGGCGCAGCGAGAGCTCTCCTCTCGGCCGCCTCCGTCGGAAGGGGGGACGGCGGGAAAGGGGGCAGGCGAGCTCCACCCCCGCGCGTGCAGGCCAGACCCCTTCTCCGTGGAGTCCGCGGGGGAGGCGCCGGCAGCGCCCTCCGTCCTGCCCCCCTGCACAGGTCGCAGGGGGTACGGTAGCCCCCCTCCTTCGCGAATTCGCTTTTGTCGGGCGCCTCCCCGCTAATGGTGGTCGGGAGGGTCGCCTCTCAGTTCTGGGCCGCCTGAGGTTGCTGGGCTCTCCCCCGCACTTTTGCTCCAGGGGCTGTGACCCGACCCCCAACTAGGTCGGGGCAGTGACTGTCTGCCTTCATCTCATGGCTCTGGAGTCTCTCTCCATCCTTGCATTCCCCCGCCTTCAACCCTGCGCCGCCGCCGCCCCCCGCAGGCGTTGTGCCCTTTTCTTCTGGGGGAGAGGCACGTCCATCCCCGACCGCCATCGGATCACTTGCCCTTTGCTGCCCCGTTTGCTTCACAACCTCTCCAGCCTGGGAGCCCCTTCCTAACCCTGATCCAAGCCCTTATTTTCCCAGTTAATGAACCGTGTTCATTAGATTGAGTAATGGATCCAGATTCAAAAGGAAGAGCAAAGGAAGCACAGAATCTGCCCCTAGACCGGAAATGTATTTGGAAGAGAGGAGTGAGAAAATAAGGTTTTGCCCAAAGGGAGGTCCCCCTGCCCCAGGTCACAGCAGCAAAGGCTCTTGGAACTGGAAAGGGGACTCCCGTGCCCTCTAGTCCAACCCCACTGGGGGCAGGAACTCCCCCCAGAGCCTCCCCACAAGGGCAGCAGCAGCAGGGAGGGGCCCAGCCTCTTTTGGAAGACCCCCAGAGAGGGAGGGAGACCCCACCACCACCTCCCCAGGCAATTTTATTCCACTGCTGAGCTGCTTTTGGTGTTGAGATGTTCCTTCTAATGTTCATTCAAAGCCAACCCTCCTGTTCACTTAAAACTGTTGGACCTGCTCCTCCCCTCTGGGGTGGCAGAGAACAGGCCTGCCCCCTCTCCTGTGGCAACCTTTGAGGTCTCGAAAGGGGGGCAATCGCCCCCCCCCAGTCTTCTCATCGGCAGCTGGACATGCTCAGTAACTCCTTCAACATCTCCTCCTGTGTTTCATTCACCTTCCCTCTTACTGCCCTCCTCTGAACCTGCTCCAGCTTCTCTATATCCTCCTCCTTAAAACGAGCTGCCCAGATCTGTACTCCAGGCGAGACTAGACCAGCGCAAGATACACCTTGCTTCTTGTTCCTCCAGAGACAGGGACACTACGGAGCACCAGATTCAAACTACAGGGAAAGAGGTTTGGCCAAAGACCAGGAAGAACTTCCTGGCAGTAAGAGGAGTTTGGCATTGGAATCGGCTGCTGCCTTCATGGAGTGTGGTGGAGCCGCCCTTTTTGGAGGTTTCTAAACAGAGGCTGGAGGGCCGTTGTTTGCTGTGGGTGCTTTTGGGGTGTCTTCCTGCCTGGCAGAAGGGAGTTGGACTGGGTGGCCCTGGGGGTCTCTTCCAGTCCTTCTAGGATTCTGTGATTCTAAGCGAAGCCCTGCTCTGCCATGCTGTCTGGACCTGGGTTCACATGGCCTGGGCTGGGCATCTTCCCTCATCCTCTGGGCTCTTATCTTCTGGGCTCCCTGGCAGTCCTGTGCAGTGGTGCCTGGAGCCTCCAGTGCAGGATGAGACCCCTGCCAGAGTGCCGCCACTGCCATCATCACTCCTGCCTTTGAGGAACCTGGGATGTGCTGCATCAACCACCCAGAACTGGCCAGGACACATTTTAGTTCCTTAAATCAGGATTTTCACTGTTTTCTGGGATGAATGGCAACCCTACACAGACCACCTGAGAGGGCTCTGCAGACCCCCAGGGCCCCACAGACCCCAAGTTAAGACCCTAGGTTTAGAACAACTGCTCTAAGTCATTGATAAAAATATTGAAGAGGAATGCCCACAGGAAAGAACCCAGAGGCACTCGACTTGAGAGCTCCTTCTGGTCTGAAGCACAGCCGTTGATACAACTCTTCGAGCATAATTTTTCAATTTTTCAATGGATCCATCTGACAGTTTCTCCATCTTTTCCACATTTAATCAGTTTGCTGATCAAAATATCGTGGGAGGCCTTATCAGTTACTTTGCTGAAATCCAGATAAATGACACCCATAGCATCCCCACTGTCTACTAAACTAGTGACCAGCTCAGAAAAAGATATAAGGTTAGTTTGGCAGGATTTGTTCTTGACGAGCCCCCTGTGCCGGTTCCTTCTAATCATTGCACTGGGATCGAGATGTGTGCAGACAGACTGCTGTGTAATCTGTTCAAATATTTTTCCTGGGGACTGAGGTCAGGCTGACTGGCCTGTAGTTTCTTGGATCTTAATTTTCTGAAAAAAAAAGCCAAAGTTTGCTCAGTCCTCTGGCACCTCACTTGTTTACCAATATTCCTTTAAAAAAATGGTGGCACATGGTTCTGTGAGTACCTGAGCAAGTTCCTTCACTGCTCTGGGGTGCAGTTCGTCTGGCCCTGCAGATCAGAGCTCCTTTAGATTAAACAAGGGATTTCTGACTATCTCCTTATCAATCTGTTTTCAGCCTCCTTCCCAAGATCTCTGCTGATGCATGAAAGCACATAGTCTTTTTGGGGAAAAACTTGAAGGAAAATTGTGGTTTGTTAGCATTTTACTTTCCTTGCTGAGCAGTGGTCCCTCCATCATCTTTGTCATTCTCTTGCTTCTAACATTTTTTTAAAAAACCCTTTTCTTGCTGACACATTAAGGAGGGAGCGGGCTTGTTTTCCGCTGCAGGAAAAGGGATTCCACCTGAACCTCAGGAAGAACTTCCTGACGGTCAGGGCTGTCCGGCAGTGGAATCTGCTGCTGCCTCCATGGAGTGTGGTAGTGTCTCCTCCTTCTTTGGAGATTTTTAAGCAGAGGCTGGATGGCCATCTGTCAGAAGTGCTTTGATGGGTGTTCCTGCATGGCAGAAGGGGGTTCGACTGGGTGGCCTCTGGGGGAGTCTCTACCAACTCTAGGATTCTATGACTCTATCCTTGCTGGCCTAGCCAGTCTCAGCTTGCTTTGAGCTTTAGCTTCCCTTCCGCTATTCCTGCAAGCCCAGGCTACACGTCTTTACTCTTCCTTGGCTATTCGTCCTGCCTTCTGTTCTTTATCTATGCTATTTTTTCTTTACACTTCCTCCATCAGTTTGCTGTACAGCTGCGTTGGCTTCTTCAGATGTTTCCCTTTTTTTTTCTTGCATGGGATTGTTTGTGGCTGTGTCTTCAGCAATTCCTTCTGCATGAAATCCTGCCCATGCTGGGCGTCTTTTTCCTTCAGCATCTCTAGCCATGGGATGATGCCCAACATTTCCCAGAGCTTAATGAAATCAACTTTCCTGAAATCCAAGGCTCATTGTTTGACTATACTCTTCTTTGGCCTGTCCCACAATCAAGAATTCTAGCATTACCTGGTCACCTCCTCCCACAAAGTACCAGTTGTTTTGACTCCAATGACTGACCCCTCCACATGGTCAGGATCAAGTGCATGATAGCTGATCCCCTCACTACTTCCTCCACCTTTCGGAAGAAGAAATTATCTGCAAGGCATTTGGAGGGAGAGGTGATAGAGGTGTGAGAGATGACACAGAGGGGGGAGGAAGGGGGGAGTTCCCCCTCCCCCTTAAAATACAAGACTCCAGTAAGGTCCCCCATGGAGGCTCAATGGGGATTCAGAACAGCCCCATGGGAGACTGCTGGTTTTCCAGAGCACAGAGCTGAGGCTGGGGAATTCCCTGCCACAAGATGCAGCATGGACTGGGGCCTGGATGAATTGCAGCAGAGGAGGGGGAGGGGGAGGAGGGTGCCTCTCTCTGGCTCTCTTGTGACTTGCCCCCAGAAGAGAGGTCCTTGACCTTGCTGTTCTTTAGGTTGGAGAAGGGAGAGTGAGGGGCTGGGGGTGCTAGGCCAGCCCATGCCTCTTAGGAGCAAAGGATTGGTGCTGGGCTGGCAAGGCCACCTCAGGAGTGGCCCAGTGCATCTCTCCCAATCATCTTCTTGGAAGACCCTGGTGAAGCTGTGTGTCAGTGGTCTCTCTCGCCCACACCGTCTTGCCACAGTGGCCAGTGGGGTGCCCCTCTCCTGCTCCCTTGCCATTGAGCCACATGAGGCCTCTGTGGAATGATTGTGCCCATGTGTGGCATCACCTCCTTGGCCAGTGGTCATTGGCCACCTTGCTCAATCCCCACCCTGCCTTGTGCCCAACTGAGCTGGGGGCCATATGGTATGGACACGCCCACACCCTCCAGGAGGCTCACATGAGATGGCACAGCATCATGCCTGGCCCAAAGCTGGTGTGGATGCTGGGCAACTATAACCAATAGTCAGTGTCATGAAGACAGAATGGATGGCATGTCCCAAAGGGAGGACCAGCCCAGAAACCACCTGCCCATGGGCTCGCCACCAGAATGCTCAGCAAGGAAGCGGCTGTTATGCCCACTGCAGGTCCAGGAGATGAGGTGGGAGCTGGGGGGAGCAGAGCCCTCCAGAGGTTCCCAGAAGGAGCGGGCGGGAGTCCATGTGCCTGTGGTGGCCACAGGGCACCTGGTGCCCCAGTGGGACCCTTTCTCTCTTAGGAGTCCCCTCTCAGGCCAGCCTGATACCTCAACCCTGGAAGGAATCTGCTGGGGTCCTTTTTTGAGAGTCTTTCTGGGGGCAGCCGTCTCCTGGTCGCTTTGGCCCTGGAAGGTTCATTTGGCCCCTGACCTCCGTGACTGGTGAAAACTGGTTTATGCTGGGACCCTTTGGGGGTCACTATGGTCCCCACTCTGAGGTAATCCTGTGGCTGGCTCTCCTTTTCACCTTTTTTCTGGGTTTTTGTTCCTGGCTGTGGACAGCACTTACATCTAACAGCACTTGTCTGTGAGCCCCCTTGGGAGCTGGGGCCAGAGAGAACCTTGCTTCTGGCACCAAGAGGCAGACAAGGTGTACTGCGAATGCCCCCTTCTAACAAGCTGGCTTAACCCACTGGAATGCCAGCTTTTAGAGGCAGGGTGGGAAGTCCACCTCATGCTCTCAGGCGGATTTAAGAGGCTGTGGGAGGAAGGCCTTTCCTGTTTCCTGGCCTGGTCTTTTGCCTTTCACGTGCCAGGTAAGATTTAGGAAGCTGGCACGTGAGGAGGTGCCCTGGTGCCAAGTGAGGGCACCAGCCCAGCTGGGGAGCCAAGGAGGCAGGCTGGGCGGCAAAAGCTTTTGGGTCGGGGGCTACATTCCCCAGGGCCAGTGGGGGGCAGTGGCTGGAGTAGGTGTGGGACACAGCTCAGACCACCTGCTCACCTCTCCCTCCCCTCCCTTCCTGTGCCACCTTCCTCCCTGTCCCCCTTCCCCTTCAGGGAACTGAGGAAGGGGCCGGTCGCTCTGGTGGAGGCCAGGGTGCTCGCAGGAGGCCTTGAGATTTACTCGGAGGGAGGGAAGAAGGGCAGGCGGGAGAGCAGGTGTATGGGTCACAGGCCCCCTCATCGTAGTCAGTGGTGACTGGCAGCAGGGGCTTTCCAGGGCTTGTCTTTCCCAGACTCCCCTGAACATGGCAGGCGTGGAGCCTGGGTCCTCCAGCAAGTAACCGTGTGTGCCAGGCCACTTGGCTTAAGCCCCCAGCCCCGCTCAGGCGTGCTCCCCCTCGTTTCCCAGCACAACCCCATCCTCCAGTTCCGCTGGCAAGAAGGCCGTGGGATTTTGGCAGGCACACAGCCAGGCTGGCAGAGCGCCAGATACACCCCTGGCACAGCAATGTGCCAGCACAGACCCCTTCTGGCCTTTTCTGCCGCGAGGAGGGGTCCAGTGGGCAGCGCTGAGGACAGATGAGGGGGGAGTGGGCTCCACACCCCTATCCAGGCTGCCACGGGCGCGCACGCGTGCGCGCATCCTGCAACACAAATGGATGCTGCTCCGGCCTGGCGCAGTTTGACTTCCAGGGAGGGAGGGAGGGGGGAGGATCTTGATTGGCTGGTTGGCTGATCGAGGCAAAGCTGTCGCCCTCCCCGCTGAGCTTCCGCCCTCCTCGCCAGTCAGCCAAAGTGCAGGAAGGGGGGCAGCTTCACATGACGCCCCTCCAACGCCAGTGCAGGCCCCAAAAAAACCCCACGCAGGCAGCCGCTGTGACTCAGATGTGGGAACTGGCGTCTCTCTGGCTTATGTACTACTCTAGAGAGAGAGAGACAGAGAGAGAGAGAGAGAGATGGCAGGGAGGGGGTTCCTGTGCAAAATTGAGGGGCCTTCACTGTCCCCCATGCCACAGACAGCCTGCCTGCAGGACATCCGTAGGAACCTGTGCACACCAGGACCTGAATGGGCACCTCAGCCTGGCTTGTCCAGCACACACACACACACCTGACAGCAACACCCTCATGCCAACTGGCGGGGGGCAGGCTGGCAGGACAGAGCACGGTTGGCATTCGTGGCCAGTCTTTCTGTGGCCCCCAACAGACAAGAGAACCCTTGGGGCATCCACTTGCATGGACCAGTATACCCTCCGGTCATGCTCACATGGTATCACTGGTTGGCAGAGGCCCAGGGAAAAGGACTGGGTGGTCCTGCCTCAGGCACCAAAGGCAAGGGACTGGGAGCCAGTCGTGGGAGTGGCCACAGGGAAGGGGGAGGGTGGGTCTAGCCCCCACAGGCTGGTTCAGCTTTGCGGGGGGAGGCATCACCCCCCTTTCCCAATGTAGGACTGCGCCCAGGACCTCCTGCAAGTAACACACCTGCTGCTGCTCCAGGGGACAGCTTGTCCTGCAGCCCGTCTGCTCCTGGCGGAGGGGGCAAGGGAACGATAGACACCCCACAGGATGCTGGTCCTGTTGAGGTGTGGCTGGGCCCCTCTGCTGCTGGGCTGGGAAACGGCTATGTGAGGCTGGGGGTCTGTGCTCCCGTCTTGCACGCAACTGTTGGGCTCCCAGCTCCAGGTGGCCCTGAGTGAAAAGGACGAGGGCCATCTCACTCCGTCTCCAGCCTGGTTATGGAACAGAAGTGGCTTGTGGCACCCCGGCGGATTGCCTGCATCAGGAACTGGACAATGGAGTGTGCCTCCGTTGCTGTGACTGGACCCGCGCATGGCTTTTGATACCATTGACTGTGGCGTGGAGTACTGGGTTTGCAAGAGCTCCAGTTCTTCTCGTAATGGTCAGCCCAGAAAGGGGTGCTGGGGAGGGATTCCTGTTCAACCCTTTGGTAGCTGACCCCTGGGGACCCTCACCTCAGTTTTGTCCCCACACTGTTCACACAGAATCATAGAATCGTAGAATCATAGAGCTGGAAGAGACCCCAGGGACCATCAAATCCAACCCCCTGCTATGCAGGAACATCTATCAAAGCACTCCCAACAGATGGCCATCCAGCCTATGCTTTAAAACCTCCAAAGAAGATTCCACCACACTCCATTGAGGCAGCAGCAAACTCCACTGCTGAACAGCTCTGACCATCAGGAAGTTCTTCCTGAGGTCTAGGTGGAATCCCTTCTCCTGTAGTTTGAATCCATTGCTGCTTGTCCTAGTCTCTGGAACGGTAGAGAACAAGCCTGCTCCCTCCTCAACATGACATCCCTTCAAGTATTTAAACATAGCTATCACGTCCCCTCTGAACCTTCTCTTCTGCAGACTAAACATCCCCATCTCCCTCAGCCACTCCTCATAGGGCTTCATGGCTTCCAGACCCTTCACCATTTTGGTCGCCCTCCTCTTGACATGTTCCAGCTTGTTGACATCCTTCTTGAATTGAGGTGCCCAGAACTGGACACAGCGTTCCAAACGAGGCTTAACCAATGCAGAATAAAGTGGTACCATTACCTCCCTCAATCTAGATATCATACTCCTATTGATGCAACCAAGAATTGCATTGGCTTTCCTGGCTGCCGCGTCACACTGCTGACTCATGTTCAGCTTGTGATCTACCAAGACTCCTAGATCCTTTTCACACATACCGCTATCCAGCCACATGTCTCTCATCCTATACTTGTGACTTTCATTTTTTCTGCCCAAGTGCAGGACTCCATGTTTCTCTCTGTTGAAATTCATTTTGTTAGCTTTGGCCCAGCTCTCCAATCTGTCCAGGTCGTATTGAAATTTGACCCTATCCTCTGGTGCAGTGGTTCTCAACCTGTGGGTCCCCAGATGTTTGTGGACTTCAGCTCCCAGAAACCCCAGCCACTATGGTCAATGCTCAGGGCTTCTGGGAGCTGAAGTCCACAAACCTCTGGGGACCCACAGGTTGAGAACCACTGCTCTGGTGTGTTAGCAACCCCTCCCAGTTTGGTATCATCTGCAAATTTGATCAGCATACCCTCCATTCCCTCATCCAAGTCACTGATGAAGATGTTGAATAGCCCTGGGTCCAGGACAGAACCCTGTGGCACCCCACTAGTCACTTCTCTCCAGGAGGAAAAGCAGCCATGAGTGAGGAGCACCCTTTGGGTTCAGTCAGTCAACCAATTACAAATCCAACTAACAACAGACCTGTCCAGCCCGCATTTTACTAGCTTCTTTGCAAGACTGTCATGTGGAACTTTGTCAAAGGCCTTACTGAGGTCAAGATATGCTACATCTACAGCATTCCCTTCATCTATCAAGCTTGTAACCCTATCACAAAAAGATATAAGATTAGTCTGGCATGACTTATTTCTGAGAAATCCATGCTGGCTTTTAACGATTACAGACATGAAACTGCTAGAAAAGCCTGTTCAGAGTTTGGAGGGAGGCTTTGTGCCATCAGTATTCAGGTCTAGTTTCCAACCCCAAAGGAGCTGCTTTGGTGCTAAACCAATGTCTGCTGTTGGTAACGTACTGGATGAGGATGAGCAAATATAAATTTATGTCAGACAAGAAAGAAGCGTTTCTGGTCAGCTAGAAGGCGCTTCTGGTCTGCTAGACCTGCGTCAGAGAACAGGTCTGATTTGGAGAGGGCTACACTTGGATATTCTCTTGGACACCGGCCGGGACTAGCAGCCCCTCTTGGGGCTCCCCATCCTCTCTCCATTGCACCCCTCCCAGCTTTGCACCTTCCTCCCACCCAGAGCAGCATCCTCTTTCCCTGCCCACCCACATCCTGGTGTTAATTGGCACCAGTTGCCAGAACAGCTGGGTGCCAATTGCACCAGGCCATAATAGATGGGTTTAGCAGAGCGGGCAGCAGAGGGGTCCAGAGACTGACTCATCCGGGGCAGAAAGGGAGCAATGGGGGCGAGCGGCATTTCCCCAGCTGGCCAGAGATGGCATCCTGTCCTCACCCCAATGCGTGGGGGGGGCTCAGTCTTCACTTCTACTTTGCTGGGGGTGGCTTTCCAGGTGCAAAATTGCAGCAGGTGCGTGGCAAAGCTGGCAAAGCTGCCCCCCAGCTGTTGGAAAGAGTTTCCAGACAGAAGCTGCGGGGGGGGGAGAACTTTCCTTTTAGCCCTCCAGCAGCAGCACACCAATGCCTCTTCCCAGCAGCGGCCCAGATCCTACATCCATAGCACTGCCCAGTGTAAATAACTGCCAGTAGGCTGGTATAACATGATACCGAATAGCGCAGTGTGCATGTGCTGAGCCACAGTATTGTTACGGCTGTTATGAGACACAATGTGCTTTTGCACATCACTCTCTGAACATCAGTGTACCACATGTGTAAGTTCTCCCCTTGGAACTGCTTCTGCTGCCATGGGCTTGATACGACCGGAGCACACTGCCCAGCAGAAACGCCCCTCTGCCATGCACAGTACCACTTGTGCCTACAAACATCTTCCACAGGACGGCAGCTGCTCTTTCCAGCAGGGCCCCATGTCTCCGCTGGCCAGCAGACACAGACAGGAAGCAGACTCTATTCTGAGAAGCGCTATATTTAAATATGCAGGCATATGGGCAAGGAAGAAAGGCACATATGTGTATGTGAGAGAGAACCCAAAAGGATTGCCTGCTGGCCATGCTCTCCCAGGGTGCCTTTTCCCTGGAAGCAACAGTCACACACAGGGCAAGTGATGGCAGCTCCTGGTGGCCCTGCAGCATCCTGGCTATACCTTAAACTCATGGCTTTTCCTGTAGGACTGTGTTGGGAGAGACTGTTCCTAGTACCTTCCCTGGGCTGGGTGCAGTTGGGCCTGATGCTCTGGGAAGGCTTTGAGCTTGTAGGGCCTACTGTCAAGCGGGTGTCCACACAGTAACAGCCTCTGTTGTACCTGGTCTGTCTGTGGAAGGCCCTTCCAAACATCTCTGATCTGAGCCACTGGTGCCTCACACTCAAGGAGCGCCTTGTGCAGGGCACCCACTTCACATGCAGCTTCTCTGTAGATGTGGATGATGGCTGACCCCGCAGGAGAGGGGGCCTTGCAGGACCGAGGAGTCGAATTACGGAGCTGGAATTGACTACAGGGATCATCCACTCCAACCCCTGGCCATGCAGAAACACACATCAAAGAACTCCCAACAGATGCCCATCCATCCAAAGAAGGAAGAGACTCCACCACACTCCATTGGGGCGGCAGCAGAATCCACTGTCCAACTGCTTTTACCATCAGAAAATTTTTCCTAATGTTTAGGAATCCCTTTTCCTGTAGTTTGAATCCACTGCTCCTCGTCCTAGTCTCTGGAGCAGCGAAAAACTAGCTCATATCCTCTTCGACAGGACATCCTTTCAAATACGTAAACATGACCATCATGTTCCCTCTTTACCTTCTCTTCTGCAGACTAAACATCCCCAACTCCCTGAGCAAATGCAAGTGGCCACCTTCCCAGCCAAGCTTCTCTGTCCCTCTCTGGCTGTACTGGGTGCAAGTCAGCAGTGGGTCAATCTGCTTGCCACATTGCCCCCCCTCGGTTGCACTTCCTGCCACCAGAAGACACATCCACTCTGTACCTCTTGTCACCCCCCAACCCCGCTGTTAACCTCAGCCCCTCAAGATCATACAGCAGATGGGGAGGGCCCCCTGAAACAGGAGTGGGAATCCCAGGGCAAAAAATACTCCAGGGGATATGATTTAGCATTCTACTGTTGTTCACCCCTCCCAGCAGACCCCTACCCCGCATTCCACAGAACACACTCGACCAAACGAGCAGTAGCACTGCGCCGAGGCCGGGGCCTGCCCGGGTCCACCGCCTCGTGTCGCGGAGAGAGCGACGCCCACCTCTGAGCCGGGACCCTTTGGGGCTGATCAGGAGGCGGCGGAGCCTCTTTGCTCCATGCCGGCGGCCGGAGGAGAGCCCTGCCTTCCTTGCGCGGCTCCCCTCGTCTAAAACGCGAAGCCGGAGCGTCGGCCGCGGGGCCACCTCGGCCGGCTTTCTCTCGGCGGCCGGGCTGCCCCCGCCGCTTCGGTCCTCGAGGCCCAGGGACCGCGCGGTCCGAAGCCCCGCTCCCCGCTGCCACGGGGCAAGGCCCCGAGACGGGGCCCCCCGCCCCGCCTGATGGGCGACGGCAGCCGAACCGCCGCCAGCAGGAACGCCCCGCACTCGGGACGCTGCCGAGAGCCGCCGTACTCGTCTGTCCGTCTGTTCCGTCCTGAAGGGCCGGCACGGCTTACACCCCGCCTTGACTGCTGCACCGCACGGCAGACCAGGCCCGGCCAGTCTCCGGGCGTTTTCGGCTGCACCTCCCGCATCCTCCAGCGCCGTCCGGAGCGGACGGGCTCCGTACTCCAGGCCTCCTCCGCCCTCTGCTGCGGAAGCCCCTCTCCCCGCGGACGGAGACCCCGCCCCCCGCCCCCCGCCTGCGGAGGCTGGGCTGCCCCAGCTGCCGGGGCATCGGGACCCGACAGCGCTCCCGCCCGCTCCGGCCCCCGCTCCCCCGGCCCAGGAAGGAGCCCCTGGGAGGACGGGAAGGGCTCCGCGCCCCCAACCGAGCCTCCCGGCCAAGGCCCGGCCCCGCCCGCCTCTAGCGGGACGCGGAAATGAGGTTGGCCCGGAAGTAGCAGCCGGGACTGCAGGGCCCACAATGCCCCGCGGCCGGAAGCAGGGGAGGAAGGGGAGGGAAAAGCTCGGGGAGGCAGGAAGGAAGGAAGGCGGGCCAGGAAGGCCAGAGGGGTGGAATGGCGGCGGCGGCCGAAGGCGGTGAGTCGGGCGCCGGCGCAGCAAAGCGGCAACCCAGCTCGGAGCCTCCCCCTGGCCGCCCTTCTCCCGCCTGCCGGGGCGGCTCTTGGGGGGCCCGGCGCCCACACCGTCCCCGTCCCCCTCCCCTTTCCCCCGGGGGCAGGGCGGGGCCGGACCAGCGAGGGGGCGGGGACATGCAGAAGCCCCGCCCCTCGCTGGAAGGCGGGGCCGTGGGGCAAAGCGGGCTCCTCTGCTGCAGCCGGGGCGCGGTGGGTGAGTGGGTGGGTGGGTGGCGGCGGCGGCGGCCCCGTTCTCGCCAGTGGGGACTCCTCTCGCGGAAGGGTCCGGCGGGGAAGCCCGCTTCGGCGGCGGCGGCGGCGGCGGCGGCACCGCATCCCGGAGGAGAGAACCGTCGCCCCGCGAGAGGAGCCCCCCGCCTGGCGCGGAGGACCCGCGCCCCCTGGCGCTGACGGGGGGCGTTCCCTGCTCACTGGTCCTCGCCCTCCCCGCTTGTACTCCCGGAGGAGGCGGCTCCGGGGGCAGCAGCAGTCTCTGCCCGGGAGGGGAGGACTCCCAGCCCCGTCCCAGGGGGCCAGGCCGGGGGGGCTGCTTCCCCTTTCCCTGGCGTTCCTCCCCTCGCAGCCCCATCCTGTCCGGTTCTGGCGCTGGAGGTGCTCGGGGCGCCCCCTGTCCCGCGCTGGCCTTCGCTGCCTGCGGGGGGGTCGGGGGTGATGCTGCCTGCCTGCACCCCGCCCGCCTGGGCGTCCTGCCTCCCCCCATGACTGCCCTTTTCTCTCCCCGCCCAGGCCGGTGAAGCCCACCCCCGCCGCGGGGCCGCGCGCCCGCCCGCCATGGCCCTGATCGAGGGCGTCGGGGACGAGGTGACGGCTCTCTTCGGGCTGCTGGCGGCGCTGCTGATCCTGGCGCTGGCGTGGTTCTCCACGCGCACGGTGGACCGCGAGGACCCCCTCTTTGCCTCCCCTTCCCCGCCTCCAGCCGTGGGGCAGCGAGAGGAGGACCTGCCCGCAGCGTCCGGCGAGGCCCGGCCGGCCAGGGAGGAAGAACGGCAGCCTTCCCCGGGGGCCGCTCCTGATGGGCCCAGTGGCCTTCCCGGAGACCTGCGGCATAGGACGGTTCCCGGGGCTGCCCCGCAGACCCCCTTGCTGCCCCCGGCAGGAAGGGGTGCGGAAGTGGCCCCCCGAGACAGCACCTTCGTCTTGCGGTTGAAGTTCCTGAACGACACAGAGCGCCTCGCCAGGGTCCACCCAGAGGACACGGTCGGTGCCCTCAAAAGGTAGGCGGGGGGCCTTCGCAGGTGGGGTGAGGCTTTGGGGCATCCCTTTTTGGGTCAGTGGGTCTGCGCGTGGGGGGGGGGTCTTCCTCACTCCCTTTGTTCTGTGGCTGCCACATATGTTATCAGTGCCATTGCCCAGTGGCTTGGGGTTCCACGGGCTGGATGCACAACTCTGGTCTTGTTTGAAATGGCTGCCTCTTTGCCCCACAGACCCCGATGTTTGCCTTTCATTCTGCCTCCCCCATGCCTCTCCTACCGGGCTGGCTGCTCTGAGAACCTCTTACTCCTTCCCTGATTCAGGCAGCCCTTGATAGATGTGACTTGGATTCCAGTAAGAGATTTTCGACAGGGAGGACGCTTTCCTTTCTGTTCCCAGGCCGGCAGGGTGCCTGAACTCTTCAGGTTCTCTTAGCTGTGGATTCCCACATGGAGGAGGGTGAGCTAGATGTCCTTTGGAGTCCCTCCAGCTTCACCGTTCCTTTGCTGCCTAGGGCTCTCCTTTCCTGGCCCCAGGGACACCACCTGGTAGCTGATATGTGTTACAGCACCAGCCCCCACCTCCTTCCCTGGACACAGCCAGGGAGAGGAAGCCTGCTACCCCTCCTGCAATGAGCAGCACAAGGGGAGGGCTGTGGGAGAGGGCATCTTGACTGCTGCCTCCCCTGCCCTGGCTGTGGCCAACGAATCCATCCCTTGCCATTCTGAATCCTTGATTGGCAGGTGGCGTCATCCTGCCCCAGCAGTGTTCAGCTGCAGCCTGGACCCTTAGTCACTCTTATGGGGTGAGGCAGGAGGGGGTGTTTTCATTTTGGGGGGAGAGAGCACATCAGGTGCTAGAAGGGTTGAGTGCTCGGAGAGGAAGGGGCATGTTCAGCCGGGCACCAGGGTCAGGGGGAGCAAAGGGGAAGCAGAGCTCATCCTCCCTCCCTCCCCCCACCCTGATTTTAGCCTCAGCGGACTCCTTCTGGGAGGTGGTGTCCATGGCAGATGAGGGAGCCAGTGCTGGCAGGCTGGTGAGTCCACTCTGGGCTTTATCCTGAGCTCTGAAGGATCCAAAAGGGGCTTTCCTTCCCCTGTCACTCTAGGAGAAATTAGAAGGTCAGGCTCGGTGGGTCAAGGATCTAACTTTATTTAGAGGAAGAAGTGCCTGGCAGACTAGAATCTCAACAGAGTGGTGACCCTGAGCTTATACACTCTCATGCAGTTTGCCAAGTCACTACTGCAAAACTCCATGAAAGGAAATTCCATGAAGCTGAGAAATTTGGTAGAAGTTAAAACTTGTAAGGCTCAGCTGGTCACGTATAGCCCCCTGCAAGGTAAATGGCCTTTCCCCAGCACTTGCTATGCAGCCACTTTCAGCATCTTCTGGTGTCTGGGGGAAGAAAGTGTAGCAGGTCTCACCTTCACACCATCAGCTGGTCCTTTTCAGAGAATTTTCTTCATGCCAGGACACACGCGTAGCAGAGAGGGAAGCATTTTGCGGGGTTAGCACAAGCGAAGCCCCTTCAGGTTCTGCTTCAGAGTGCTCCCATCAGCCATACCCAGAAGAGGTTCAGCAACTTCAGACTAAAGCCCAGAGCAGACTTGTGAGGATGAACGGCTCTTCTGGCCTTTGGATGGCACTGACTGGCCTCACCTGCCAGCCCTGCAGCAGCCCAGATCATCTTCCTTAACAGGCATCTGAGAGTTGGTGCCTCCCCCGGCCAAAAAAACAGACTGGGTCAAAATTCCTCTGAGAGGAGGGTGAAGCTGTTGATCCCTCCTGTCTGCCGCTCTGTCCTGGATCCGCCCCCCAGCAGGCTCGGTGGGTCCTGGATTTAGGATGAGGGGCAGCTTCTGTCCTCCACTTCCTGCCCTCCCTCAGCCATTTTTTGGGACTTCAGGGAGGCAAGTGATCTTCCATGGGATGAAGATCACCCGCCTCTCTGGCAAAGGCCTTCTTCCCCACCCCTTGGAACTGGTGTGGCCTCCATCCTGCTTCCTGCTGGAGTAGCACGCTGTGGCTGAAGAGACTGGGGCTACACAACCCCTCCTTCTGTCCCGCCTGCCACATGGGGCAGTGGAGTGCCAGAGGTGTGCATGGGCAGAGTGAAGAGAAGGGCAAGAGTGAGGCAGCTGCTGCTGCAGGTATTGCTCTCACTGCTCTGAGTCCATCCGTCCTGCTAAAGAAAGTCTTCCCTGGCACTCCTTGTGGCCTCCTTGGCAGGGAAAATTCCCTCCTGGCTAACTTCTTGGGCCCCAAGAAGGGTTCTTGGCGGGGGGCAGGGTGTCCTTGCTGGGGAAGGATCACCTCCCACCTACTCAGGTAGCTGGCATCGTGGCAGGAGCAGCTTTTGTTGGCACTGTTGGAGGAGACCTGAGGAAGGCCCTCCTGGGGCTAAATGGGTCAGCATAATGTTGGCACTGGTTAGGGGGGAGAGGGGGGTCTCTTCTCCAGGAACTGGGGTTGCTGTCACACTGATGCCTCTTTTCCACCCCCCAGGGCCCACTTTCCTGGCCAAGAGCAGCTGGTGCGTCTCATTTACCAGGGGCAGCTCCTTCGGGACGACTCGCAGACCCTGGCCGCCCTGCACCTGACCAACCACAGCGTCCTGCACTGCCACATCTCCCAGCACAGGCCGGCTTCAGCCGCTGGCGGAGCCCGCTCCAGTGCCGGGGCCCATGCTCCCACCGGGGCCCCCTCTGCTCTCAATGTGGGCAGCCTGATGGTGCCACTTTTTGTGCTGATGCTGGGTGCCCTCTGGTACTTCCAACTTCAGTACCGCCATGTCTTCACCACCACGGCCACCACCTGCCTGGCTGGCCTTACCCTCGTCTTCAGCTTTGTGGCCTTTGCTGTCTACCGCAGATAGTGCCTGGCCTGGTGGCACTCCCACCCAGACTCTGTGCCCGCCGGCAGGAGGAGGGGGACCAGTACCTCTGCCCAAGATGCCAAGAAACACCCTCCAGCACGCACGCACTTTTCCATACACGCCCCTGGCGGTTCTGGGTTGTGGCCTGCCCTGACTGTGCCTCCAGTTCTCTGAATATTGACCGCCTGCCTCAGGGCAGCTCTTTCTGCCTCCAAGGAGAGATGAGCGCCGGATCCCTCCCACGGCTCTGGTCCAACAGCAACAGCTTCCTTCGTCATTGCGGTCCTGTTGCACATACCTCAAGACAGTTCCCTCTGCGGACAAAGTGGAGGTGGTGGGGGGCTGCCTCCCCTTCAGCCATGCTGGGGCTTTGTGTCATGTCCCTGCCTGAATGGAACCTGCAGGCAGGGGGTGGGGGGAATGAGAGGCCCAATCCTGATGGGACGGGGTGCCTGGGATGCTGGGCACGGCCTCTTCAGGGATGGAGAGAGTGGCAGCCATGTCAAAAAAGGCTTATTTAGGAATTAAAGCTGTGAAGGAGAGGAAGAGATCTTCCCTTTGTGTGTGGGGGGGGGCTGGGAAGGAACACTACGAGTGGGGAGGGGGCTCACTCCCAGGTCTCTCTTGGGCTTGGCTACAGCAGCAGTCTTTGTTTAAACCTTGCTTGCTGTGGGTCGCAGCACTTCTTTTCCAAGAAAAGTACCTTTGCACGCAGACTGGGGGCCATCCAGGACTCTCTGCAGCCTCCGTGGACAGAGGCAGTCTACCGGGAGCAACATTCAAAAGCCCCTGGCTGAGCAAAGAAGGGCTGGGTTGCCTTCCTGCTCTGCTGTCCTGGAAAGGAGGGATTCCTTTGTCTGGCACGACCCTGGATTCCTTTGTCTGGCACGACCCTGGAGTATCTGTGTCTGATACCTTGGGGAAGCCTGTGAGTGGGGCTTGGGCCAGAGACAGCCTTCCCATACCCTCCTGTGTGAGCCCCCCTGGACACCCCTCACAGCTCTTCCAAGGGAGCCTGCCTGCCATGACCAAAAGCAAAAAGCAGTCCTGGCCTCTCAGTTTGTGGCCTCTGCCACATCCTGGGGCCTGAATCCCAAAGTGAATGGAAGTCCTTTGGAACACAGGCTTCCTCTGGTCTGTCCTAAATCCACTCATGACCCGTTTCACTGGGTGTCTTCTGTGTGCTGTGTGGTTGTGATGTCCCTTCAAGGTGGCTCCTCTCTCCTAGTGTAGCAGGAACATAGAGGCAGTAAGACCTCGAAGGTATGGAAAAATAGTTTATTAAAAGAAATGGCTGGGCTGCTTGACTGGAAAGTGTCAAGAGCCCCGACTACAGTTTGCAAAGTGATTTTATAGCATTTCTGACGCACAAAGACATTTCTTCTTTCCCCTCCTTCGCAGAGGTTTTGCTGTAGCTTTCACTTTTCCCTTATCTCTCAGGTTGTTTATATTTCAAAAAATAGTTTACAAAACATCTCAGGCGACGATGTGTGACACTGTGACCTAACCTTGTAATAGAGACAGGAACTCTGCTGAGCCTTGCTGGTGCAGCATATTGCAAAATGACTTGCCACACACTTTTGGAGGATTTCTTTTAATGCTTTTATAGAGTCTTGAGGCTACCTAGACTGACCCTCCTTCAAAGTCCATTTCACTAGGGCTTTCTTGGTAAGAGTTCTTGAGAGGGAGGTGTACCATTGCAGGTTTTCTCTGAGACTGAGCGTGTGTGACTTGCCCAGGGTTACTCAGTGGGTTCACTCTTCCTGTGGTTAAAGAAAGGCCGTTCCTGGGGACAGATTTGAACCCTGGACTCCTAAGGACCTTAGTCCAGCACTCTAACCCCCAACATCCCGCTGGCTGTCAAGATTCCTCCAGAGAACACCTGCCCCCTTGACTTCCCGAGGGTCGCCCTGCAGGCTTCCGTGGCTGGGTGGAGGTCTGAACTGTGATTCCCCCAGAGTCCTCATCCAGCACTCTGACCACTGCCACAGGCAGGGCCCACATACACTGCAATCCACAGGCCTCAGGCAGCAAGCCTGGCACCACGGAACAGACTTCGTTGCTACATTCCTTCAACTTGTCCTTTGCTTATGGCCACCTTTTCCTTGGGTTTCATCGGCAAGATTTGTCCAGGGGAGGTGTGCCACCCTTGCCTTCCTCTGGGGCTGAGAGAGTGTGATGGTCGAGAGAGGACTCTCTCCCAGAGTCCTGGTCCAGCCCTGACATCACCTGCCGACGCTCCCTCTCCTGTGGTTCCCTTGGCCGGCTTTACTCCGGGCGGCTTGCTTCTGCCTTCCTCTGGGGCGGCAGCGTGCCCAAGGGGGGCCGGTGGGCTTTCGGAGCAGAGGTGAGGACGCGGGCCCCGGTGTCTCGGAGCCCGAGCGCGGTGCTGACCGTGTTGCTCCTTGCTGGCTCTTCCGGCACACCACCTCTGCGCCGCGCAGAGCTTTAGGGCTCTCCGTTCCCGCCGAGGAGGGCAGCGACGTCTCGGTAGGGACAGCGCGGAAACTGAGAGGCACGTCGCTAAGGCCCCTCCGGCCCCCCGCGCGCAGTCCGCGACGGCTGAGCAGGACGGCGGGGCGGCGGCGGCGGCGCAGGCCGAGCCTCCCCGCGACGCCCCGCCCCCCTCGGCCTGCGGGGGACGGCGGCGTCCGCAAACTTGCGCCGCGCCCGGCTCCGCGCAAAGGCCTCGAAAAAAGCCCGACCGAAGCCTCCCTTTAGAAAGCAAAGAAAAACCCGGTCATTAAAGCGTTCGGGAAGCGAGAGCGGAGCAACGCGAACCACGCGGGGGACCGGAAACGGCCCCCCGCCTTCCCACTCGAGCGCCGCCGCCCCCGCGGAAGGGCCTCCCACCGCCGGGCCAGAGGGCCTGGAGGCCGCCCCGCGTCCATCCCGAAAGCCGGGCCAGCTGCGAGAGGAAGCGGCGAGCCGCCGAGGCGGGGCCCTCAGGAAGCCCCGGAGCCCCGGCACCGCCCGCCTCGCGAGCTCTCCGGGGGGCGGAGGCACGGGACCAGGCCGCCGCCCAATCACAGCACGGCTGCCTCCCGACGTCCCTTCCGCTTGCACCCCAGGGCAGCCGACACTCCCGCCAGCGGGATCGGAAGCGGAAAGTCCCTCGGCGCGGCCCCCGCCCTTCTCTTTGGCGCGGGGAGGGCGTGGCTGCCTGAGGCCCCGCCCTCCCCCGGTTGCGTGCGAATGAGGTCCTCCTCCCTGCTGCAGGGCACTGTGGAAAGGAGAGGGAGGAAGCGGAGGGGGCCGCGCGCCTCCCTGACTCGGGCGCGAGGTGCGGCGGAAGGGTCGGCGGCGCGCGGCCCTCCGCTACCAAGGCGCCCCCGCCCCGCGAGCCCCCTTCCTGGCCGGCGGGGGGCGGTGTTCCTCCCTCGGGGGAGGGGGCTTCCCACCGGAGGCGCCCAAGGAGTGCGCGCGGGGGGCGGGCAGGGCCGCCGCCCGCCCGCCCTCCCTCCCTCCGCCGCTCGCTCCCTCGCTCGCTCGCTCGCTCATCGCCCCCGGTGCCCTTTACCGGCCGCGGGTCTCGCTCCTGTGGGGCCCCGGGTCCGGTGGGCTTGAGACGCGCCCCCAGTTCCCTGGGGGGTGGAGTTTCAGGAGGCGCGCGGGAGGAACCCGGCGGCTCCACGCGCTGCAAATGCCAGCCTTCCGCAGTAGAGGGAGAGCCCTGAGAGCCGGAGGGGCAGGGGGCTGCTGCAGCTAGGTACTGCCCGGGAGGGCGTGGGAAGCAGCGGCGACCACAGACAGACGCCCCGTCCCGTTCCCGGAAGGGTCACCCGCCAAAGGGCCTGGAGAGCCCCTGCGGCCCCCGGAGCGGGATTTTTGCCCCTCAGGAGGTTTCAGGGCAGTGGGGGTTGGCCTGGGACCCTCACTAACCAAAGCGCCATTTTCTCTCTTGCAGGCTGGGGACGCCCTCCGCTACCACCTTCCTCGGTGATGCTGCGCCCGCTTCTGCCCTCTCTTGCTCCTCTTGCTTGGCATTTCTTCCTGGGCGCCCCAGGCACTCTGCCTCCTGAGTCCAGCAGCTGGGGCAGGGGATGGGGGGTCCTCCCGCTGCTCCCCCAGGCAGCCCCTGGCTGCTCTGGCCGCCGCTGCTGCAAGCAGAGGGCGGTCCCAACTCCTGGGATGCAACTCCCAGACCAGGGGAGGGTTGACCGTGGGGGCCACTCCTCCTGGCTGCCTCACCCAAGCCCGGCTGCGGTTCTTGGGGGTGCCTCCCCTAGCACCTCCTTGGCGCTGACACGGCTTTTGGAGCGTGCCCAGAGTCCTGGTGAACTACTCCGCTGGCTGTCACAGAACCCGGGCAAGGCCTCAGCCACCCACTACGCTCTCGGCCTCTGCCGCCTGGCCTGCCTGCTCCCGGTGCCCGCCCCCATGGGTACAACAGAGAGGAAGAAGCTGCTTTTGCCTCTTCTCGAGGCGCAGCCGGACTTCCGATTCCTCAGCCAGAGACTGGCTAGCAGCTGCGCCAGCTTGGGCCAGGCTGACCTTCTGGGCTGCCTGGCGGCCTCCGCCGCTTTAGGTGAGTGCCAGGCAGTGCAGGAGAGCATGGGGCTGAGTGAGGGATCCAGTGTCCCCAGAGCAGCGGGCTTCAGTAGCCCTCTCTAGTCTGACCGGTAGGGGAAGGGAGAGCCCCTGAGGGGTCTGGATGGTGCAGGGGAGGGGGCTGCTGGGGGCCTCTCTTGCTCACTCTTGCCTGCATGGCCTCCATCTGCCTCTCCCAGGGCTGCCCACTGACTCTCCCCTGGTGCAGGCTCTGCAGAGGGAGGTCCACCGGCGGCTGGACAGCTTCACCCACCGGGGCATCCCCCTGGCACGCAGGGTCACCCTGAGCCCATCCTCTCCACCCTCCCCACCGCTGACTCGCTGCTTAGAGCCCTTGGAGAAACAGCGCCAGCCCTTGGCCTCCCACCGCCTGCAGAGTCAAAGTGACCCCCACCAGCACCAGGGCCAGCAAGAGGCAGCGGCACGCAAGAGGCGTCACAGGATCCTCCGCTTGGTCTGCGGATTGCTCAACCAGCCAGGGGCCCTACGGGAGGACCAGCTGGGCCTGGTGGAGGAGGTGCTGGCTCTGTGGGCCCCAGAGGCCAGCGACGAGGCCCTGGCAGCCCTTTTCCAGTCGCGACTCTTCTCTGAGAACTGCCAGGAACGCTTCATCCACAGCATGGCAGGTGGGTGGGTGGGTGGGTGGGTGGATGGATGGGAGACCGCTTCTGGGGCATCTGTGAGGGTCCTCTTCCCCTTTACCTTTGTCTTGAGCGTGAGTGGGTGGGTTTGTACCAAGCTCCCCCACCACTTCCGCGCATGCACGTCTGCTCCCCAACTCTGCTCTGAGTTGGGGGGCTCTGGGCCCAGCCCTGGCAGGGGGTAATGCCTGTAGCAGCCTTGTGCTTGCTTCTCAGCCAAGCTGAAGAGCCCCCCTCTTTCTGCTCCACCCCAGACTGGTTTCCTGGCAAAGCAGGGGACTTGGCCCCATCCACCGTGGCCTTGGTGGCCAAGCACCTGGCCCGGCACCGCTTGCGGGAGCCCCGGTTGCTGGACGCCATGGCTGCCTTCCTGGTCCAGCAGATTGAGCACCTGGAGAGCAAGGTGGGTGAGGGGACGCCAGGGCAGGGGGCGAGGGCAGGGCAGGGGGTGAGGGGGGAACACCTACTTCTGATGGTTCCCTTAAAGTAACTACCAGTTGTGGCAGGTGGCGCAAGAAGCAGGAAGCTGTTTCTTGGTGTCCTTGCTCAGTCTAACTCCATTGTTGTGCTAGAGTCAAAAACTCCAGGAGTGGTTGGGCTGGAAGGGACTCCTCCACCGCGGGGCCATCTGGTCCATCTTCTTGCCCCGTTCACCCTGCAAGGCTCATCAGTGGTTCCACCACCCAACACTTCTCCCAGCGTTCTATGGGAGCCTCCTTTCCTGTTACCTGAACACTTTGGGGCTGGGGTCCCAGTTTCTGGACAGCAGCCATGGAGAGCAGCCTTTTCTGGTGGTCTGCATACTCAGGCAGTGCTGGGAGGCTCACAAGGGCTGGCCGGCACTTCTCATTGGGCTTTCTCCAGTCCCTTCGTGTTCCTATGTGAAAGCCAAATACTCAGGGCGCGTTCCCTTCTGGGGCAGAAGACCCTCCAGATTCCCCCAGACCTCCCACCAGGTGCAGCAGGGTTCCTCCCAGGCAACTGGGCTTTGGGGAGGCAGCGTTCTTCCATGGTCCCCCCCCCCGGCACTTTCAAGCTGGGGAACAATAGATGGCATCTGGGTAAGAATTAAGGGAGCGAGAAACAATAGGGATATTATAGTGGGGGTTTACTACAGACCTCCAAGCCAGACTGAGGACCTCGATGGCGCTTTCATAGACCAAATGACTGCACATTCAAAAAGGAGAGATACAGTAATAATGGGAGATTTCAACTACCCGGATATATGTTGGCAGTCAAACTCTGCAAAGGCGGCAAGGTCCAGCAAGTTTCTTGCTTGTCTTGCAGACAATTTCATGGTCCAGAAGATGGAAGAGGCGACAAGGGGATCAAATATTCTGGATCTGATCCTGACCAACAGGGAAGACCTTGTTAATGACGTAGAACTGGTTGGATCTTTAGGAAAGAGTGACCATGCCCTATTAGAATTTGGCATTCAGTGGGGAAGAGAAGACAAGTGTAGCTAGGCATTCATCTTAGATTTTAAAAAAGCAGACTTCTGTAAACTGAAGGAGCTGCTGGCTGAAATCCCGTGGTCAAGAATAGTCAATGAGAAAGGAGTTCAGGATGCGTGGGAGTTCTTTAAAAGGGAGGTACTGAAGGCACAGGCTAAAACTGTGCCATTAAGGAGGAAAAAGGGAAGGCATCTGAACAAACCGGAATGGTTGACTAAAGAGCTCTCAGCTGAGCTGAGTATTAAGAAAAACATGTACAGGAAATGGAAGAAGGGGGAAATCACCAAAGAAGATTATAAGCAAGTAGCCAGGAGATGTAGGGAGAAGGTCAGAAAGGCTAAAGCACAGAACGAACTTAGGCTGGCCAGAGACATTAAAAACAATAAAAAGGGCTTTTTTAAATACGTCCGCAGCAAAAGGAAAAAGAAGGAGACGACAGGGTCACTGCGCAAGGAAGATGGTGAATTAATAACAGGAGGAAGAAAAAAGGCAGAACTCCTCAACACCTTCTTCGCCTCAGTTTTTTCCCAAAAGGATAAAAACACGCAACCTGGCAGTTGGGGAGCAGGTGAGGAAGTGGGGGAAATGCAGCACAGAATAGATAGAGAGGTAGTACAGGAATACCTGGCCACACTGGATGAATTCAAGTCTCCAGGGCCGGATGAATTGCATCCTAGGATTTTAAAAGAACTAGCAGAGGTCATTGCGGAACCTCTTGCTATAATCTTTGAAAACTCTTGGCGGACCGGGGAAGTTCCGGCAGACTGGAGGAGGGCAAATGTTGTCCCCATCTTCAAGAAGGGAAAAAAGAGGACCCAAATAATTATCGCCCAGTCAGCCTGACATCAGTACCTGGAAAGATCCTGGAGCGGATCATCAAACAGTCAGTTTCTAATTACTTAGAAAACAATACCGTAATTACGAAAAGTCAACATGGATTTCTCAAAAATAGGTCATGCCAGATTAATCTTATCTCTTTTTATGATAGAGTTACTTGTTTGATAGATGAAGGGAATGCTGTGGACGTAGCATATCTTGATTTCAGTAAGGCCTTTGACAAAGTTCCCCATGACATTCTTGCAAAGAAGCTAGTAAGATGTGGGCTGGACAGGGCTACTGTCAGGTGGATTTGTAACTGGTTGACTGACCGTACCCAAAGGGTGGCCACCAATGGCAGATTCTCATCCTGGAGAGAAGTGACTAGCGGGGTGCCACAGGGTTCTGTCCTGGGCCCGGTGCTGTTCAATATTTTCATTAATGACTTGGATGAAGGAATAGAGAGCACGCTGATCAAATTTGCAAATGACACCAAATTGGGAGGGGTTGCTAATACGCCTGATGACAGGATCAAAATTCAAAAGGACCTGGACAGATTGGAGAGCTGGGCCAAGGCTAACAAAATGAACTTCAACAGAGAGAAATGTAAGGTCCTACACTTAAGTAGAAAAAATGGTATGCAGAAATATAGGATGGGGGACACGTGGCTGGCTAACAGTACGTGTGAAAGGGATCTAGGAGTCTTCATAGACCACAAGCTGAACACGAGTCAGCAGTGTGATGCGGCAGCCAAGAAGGCCAACGCAATTCTTGGTTGCATCAATAGGAGTATGGTGTCTAGATCGAGGGAGGTATTGGTACCACTCTATTCTGCATTGGTTAGACCTGATCTTGAATACTGTGTCCAGTTCTGGGCACCCCAATTCAAGAAGGATATGGATAAGCTGGAGCAGGTCCAGAGGAGGGCAACCAAAACGGTGAAGGGCCTGGAAGCCATGCCCTATGAGGACAGACTTAGAGAGCTGGGTATGTTTAGTCTGCAGAAGAGAAGGTTGAGAGGGGACATGATAGCCATGTTTAAATATTTGAAGGGATGTCATGTCGAGGAGGGAGTGGGCTTGTTTTCTCCTGCTCTTGAGACCAGGACAAGGAGCAATGGATGCAAGCTGCAGGAGGGGAGATTCCGCCTGAACCTCAGGAGGAATTTCCTGACAGTCAGGGCTGTCCGGCAGTGGAATGTGCTGCCACAGAGTGTGGTGGAGTCTCCTTCTTTGGAGGTTTTTAAGAGGAGGCTGGATGGCCACTTGTCGGGAGTGCTTTGAGGGTTTTCCTGCATGGCAGGGGGTTGGACTGGATGGCCCTTGTGGTCTCTTCCAACTCTACATTTCTATGATTCTATGGCAGAAGGCTGCTTTGGTTATCAGGTGGGGACCAAGTGGCAGGGGTGCAGGTGGGGGGACCCATGGTCGAGTAGAGAGGCGAGGGGATTGGGGCCTCTCTCACTCCCTCCGGGGCCTTGCCTCCCCTGCAGGTGATCCAGAGGCTGGTCTTCCCCTTCAGCCGCCTGAGCTACCACCCCTCCAACCATGCTGAGCTCTTCCCCCGGCTGGTGGGGGTGCTGGAGCAGAGGCCATCCCGCTCCCCACTGGCCACCCTCAACATCCTGCTGTCCCTCTGCCAGCTCCAGTTCTGCCCCCCGGCGCCTGTCCTGCACCAGGTCTTCTCTCCCAACTTTGTTGCCAACGTCACCGGTACGTTCCAGGGACAGAGAAAGGGAGAGAGAGGTGATCAAGGGGACGTTCTGGGAGCCTTCTTCCCTCCAGCCCTTGTTTTTACATGTCCCGTTCCCCTTCAGGCAGCTCCTGCGGAATGATTGCACAACGCTACCTCTCCCTTCTGGATGCGGCCGTGGCCCTGGAAGTCCCGGGGTATGATGGTCCCCGCCTCAGCCCCCAGTACCGCGTGCGGTTGTTTGATGGGGCCCTCACCGCGGACGAGGCCAACCGCAAGTACAGGTGGGAGAGCTTGGGGTCCTGTGGTGGGAAGTGGGAAGGGGAGAAAGAGGGGGCTGAGGGGCTCTTCCTCCCTCCCCCACCAGCTGCTTACTCCTCGTTTGTTCTGGCTCCCTCCCTGGAAGGACAGCTGGAGAGGGGCCTTGAAACCCCTCCCCAGAGAGCAGCTTCTGAAGGAGGGGCCCTCACTGAGCCGGAAAGAGAGCAGGGCAGGGCAGGGGTGGGGTGGGGTGGAGGGTGAAGCTCTGGGGAATGCTGGAGAGCAATGAGAGGGAGCAGTTCCCTCAGAAGAAGGCGGGTGGGGGGGCAGGTGGGGGGACCAACTGTTTCCCCCAGGGAGGGAGTTGCAGGTACAGCAGCCCTTCTTTCCACCAGGAAGCCTCTGGAGAACTTTCTCGAGGATGATATCTGGCCTGAGGCTTTTTAAGAAGTTTCTCTTTTGCGTTTGTTACCTGAAGTATATCTTAAAACTATTTTAACCGTTAATGTGTTTCTTCGCTACGACTTAAGCAAACCGCAAAACTTAGAAAAAGGAGTCATCTTTCCCTTTTTCAAACTCATTTATCACATTCCTTTTTCTTGTTTGGCAAGCAGGTTGTCAGGAAACAGCTTTTCAAAATGGTTGTTTAATCCTTCGAAACATTCAGGAACTTTGCTTATTTTTGGCTAATTGGAGTGATCCAGTTAATTAGTGGGGTTAACAGTTCACGTTGTTTTGGAACTTGTGCCCAAAACACATCTGCAGACTCTGCTGCACAGAGAACTTCTTCCCAGGTTGCCCTCACTCCCCACTCTGTGAAGACCCACAGGCCAGAAGGGCCCACTGCATGGAGAGGTGTCCCTGGCCATGGGGGGGGGGGGGCTTTCCTCCTCCTACATTTGAGGAGTGGCAGCTGAGGGGCTGGCAGGGAAGGAGACGGAGAGAGAGAGCGATGGGGAGTGGGTGTGTTTTAGAGTGGGGGGTGAAAGTTCGTTCTGCAACATTCCAGAGTGTTGTTCAGCATTCCCTCTGAGGTGCACAAGGAAGTCAGGCAAGGCAGGTGGCACAAGGAAGATTTAAAGGTGGGATACAATATATTATTTGGGATTCAGATGAAAAATCAGAAAATTCTGAAAAGCTATTGCAATGTTCCCGAGAATATTCTCATTCTTGGGATGATTCTCAGTGATGGGGGCGAAGGGGGTAGCAAGCCCCTCTGGATCGCAGATGGGTTTAGCTTGCCACTCTGCCCTTAGAAAAGACACTGAGGGCCATCAGGCTTCACTGGCAGCAGCTGGCCATCATGAGCGGCCACGCGTGTGTGCGTGGGTGAGGGGTGCCCTGCTAGCTCCTTGTCATGGTGACTCCCCTTGCTCTTTTTGTCCACAGCTACAAAAGTCTGGTGGGAGAGGGGCTTCAACACCTGGTGGGCCAGGACTGCTACTGGCAGGACGAGGTGGTGTCCCTGGGATACGGTGTAGGTAAGGGGGTTGCTGCCTGCAGTTCAGCCGGCAGGGACAGAGAAGGGAGGGGTTCAGGGAAGTTTCTTTACGCTAGGGCCTGCCTGCAGCTCTGGCTGGGGAGGGGTCTTCTTGGAGCACAGCAAAAGACCCACCTGTCACTGCCATTTTTTTGCTTCCAGGGGAAGGTTGCTGTCGGGGGGCCGAGGCTGGAAAAGCACAGTTGGAACCCCCAAGAAACAACTGCACTGGCCATGGCCTTTGGGCAGTTTTGGGGTGGGGAAGAGGGTCCTTTGGGTGGTTGGCCAACCTCTAGGATCCAGTGCAGTCTGTTTAGAAATGCAGAGACCAGCAGAATGTCTGTTTCCTGTGTCTTCTTTCTCTTAAAATTTCCATTTATTTAAGGAAGTGAGTTATTTAGCTGTCCGATCTTTAAATCTGAGCTTTTCAAACTGTGTGTCGTGACATGTTAGTGTGTCAACTGCAGTGTGCAGATGTGTCACACAAAAGTTATGAGGGGCTACCTCTCCTGCTGCTGTGGGGGGGCAAGCCTCGGTGAAGGGGCTGCCTCTGCTGCCGCCACCCCAAGCCAAGGAAGACTCCAGGGAGGGCAGCAGTGTGCCAAGCCTGGATGGAGGGGCTGAATCTCCCACCGCCCTGAGCTGAGGAGGATCCCAGCCAAGTGCAGTGGCAGTGATGGGCCAGGCTTGGGTGGAGGGGCCGCCTCTCGTTGCGCCACCACTGCTGCCCTGGGACAAGAAAGACCCCAATGAGGGCAGCTGTGGGGCAGGTCCGGATGGAGGGCTGTCTCCACTTACTGAATTACTGCATCATGAAATGATGCAGGTCTAAAAACCGTATCACCGACATGAAAAGTTTTGTAAACTCTGCTTTAATTATTTGTAGATGTGTCACTAACCATGATTTCCAAGTAAAGCTTTAAATTCATTGGAATATTATGCTTCAGCAATGTGTTAAGTGGACTTCACTTAATCTTTTTCCCTGGTGCAAGTCTTCCAACTATTTTTATCTGCCAGGAAAATTTTGGAGCACTTATAATCACATTTTTAATCCTGTTCTTAATAGTCTTAGCTGAGTTTCTAAACTCTGTTTCAGAATGTAATGTTACTGCCGTCTTTCTTCTTGCTTATTGAGATTATTTCCTGCCTGTGAAGTTGCAAACTACCTGAAGAGTTTGCCCCTGAGGATATGTGAAGTATCCCTTGCCACCTCCCACATGGCGAGAGGAGGAGGCTGAGTCCCAGTGTCTAGTTTGGGTGTTGGCATCTTAGCTGCTCCCTCCTGGCTGTTGTTGGTCTCCTGTGGCAATCGTCCCACCACACTCTTTCTCTCTCTATTTCTCTCTCTCCCCAGATTTCCTGCTCACGGTCTCCTCTTCAGGCCAAGTGCTTCCACTGGGGGAGGTCCTCCACACTTCTTGGGGTGGCACCCCCATTTGTAACACTTCAAAAGCACAGGATGTGCCCTTTGCTGGCCCAGACCTGCTGGAGGGCCCCATGGCAGGGGACATTGCTCCACGGGAGGGGAGCCCTAGCCCCTCAGGCTCCCAGCGCACACCTCCTCCGAGCAGCCCCTCCAAAACGGAGCCCTTCCTGGGCAGCGGGACACAGGGCAATGCTGGCAGTATGGCCCACCTCCGCTTCCCCATCCGGGGGGCTGCAGTTCAGCAGGTGCCCGCAGAGGGGCAGGGACAGTGTGTTCCAGGGGGCCTCGCCGGGCCTCCCATCTCCCCCAGTTTCTCCAGCGCTGAGGGAACTGCACAGAAGGGGCTACGGAAGGCAGAGGAGACCCACAGGTATCTATCTCGAGGGGCCATTTTGCAGCTGCTTTGCCGAAAACTTGGTGGGATGAGCAGGAAGGGGAGCAGTGCCACACCGTTGCCGTGGCCAAAACTGGCCCCCCAGCTGCTGCTCATTCCTTCCCCTTTCTCTCCTGGGCAGTTGTTCCCCTAACACAAGAGCACCATGGATTCTTGTTTTCCAGCCAATGCAGGGCACGCTGTCACACTCTCAGAAAGAGGGAGCTTTTTGCTAGGGGAATTGGGCCTGGCTGGAGGGGGCATCCCTGAGCCCATAGGAGAAGACTCCTTTATTTGGGGGTGACAGAGCTGAGCCCCTGAGTGCAGAGTGGTTGGCTCCCTTTCTCCTTGACACCCTCCCTTCTGGGGACACCCTGGAGCCTCTGTGGTTTATTTGTGGCCACCTGCCCCTCCCGTGTCTGAAGCGTTTCCCAGAAACAGGAGACACCCAATCCCTGATCCTACTGCCAGCTATTTAATGGGGAGCAGAATCTGCTGTGTCACCTCTTTTTTAAAACCAACTTTGGGGGAATGAGCCAGGGTCCCCGCAGCTTCCCAGATAGCCTGTCTGGGGAAGGAGGGGGCTCACAGCCGTCACTCTGGCTGCCCCACTGAGGGTGCTGGGGATCCTCGGGTGGGGTTGGCAGGCCAGCTCTGGGGGAGGGCCCTGCTTGGTGGGGTGCAGAGTCTTTATGGGGAGGGGCTGTCTTCCTTCTGGGATGGAAGACATTAGTGGCCATCTGTTCTCCCCCGCTGACAGACTCGTGCTCTCTGTCAATGACAAGTGGCATTACTGCCGAAATTCGGCTGTCCTGGTGGGCTCCCGGGCCATGCGGAACCGGCACCTCTGCTTGCTGGGCTATCGCCTCCTCCAGGTGAGGTGCTGTGGGGCTGGCCGCCACCCAGTCTGGCCTAGCAGGGGAAGCAGGAAGTTCGGCCTGCGAGGCTGCCCCCAGGAGGCCCCTGCCTTGTAATGGTGGCTGTCCATCAGAGTGGTGGACCTAGACTCCTCCCCCTTGCTTGTGGGGGGGCATTCTAAAAGATGGTAGGGGAGGAGTTGTTGTCTCACCGGCTTTGTCCCCCCCCCACAGCTGCCTTATTGGGAGCTGGAGAGACTGCGTGGTCTTGAGGAAGCCCAGAGCTACCTGGCCCAGAAGCTGAGGGACCTCCAGTTCTGAGTGGAAGGAACGGACGAACGCAAGGGGACCCTCTTCCTGGCCGCAAAGGAAATGTGGATGGCTGCGCCAGTCAGACCTCTCCCTCTGCCCCCGCGGGGTATGTGTGGATACTGGGCTCCCCTTGCAATGAAACCGGTGGGGAGTCCAGGCAGGCTCGCTCTGCTTTATTGGTGCTGCTTGCCCTGCTGCCGAAAGCCAGGCCTCCTTCTGCGCCAATCTTCTTGGATTCCTCGTGGAGCTGCCACACCCTTTTCTGTTGCCTCACCCCAAGAGCGATCTGTCCAGATCGTGATAAAGCTATTTATTGACACTTTTAAATTAATCTTTTAAATAAAATCATGCCATTTTAGGGAGCAACTGCTGATTGTCTTCTCAGAAGAAGTGTGCACATGTGCCCCCCAACCCTTTCAGGCTGGGGCATGGAGCGAGGAAGGGGGCAGAGCTGGGCTTTGCTGCTCAGAGAGGACAAGACGCCCGGTCGTGGCTCCTGTGGACGGAGGACGCAGTGGCAGCAGAGCTGTGGGGGGGCGTGGCTTGTTCCTCATGTGGCCCCCACTCCCGGGCTCCCTTGAGTAGGAGGAGCGCCTGAGGCCGCTTGCAGAGCTGGGCAGAGGCACAGAAGGCACTGGGGTAGTGGTGGGGCAGCGCGGGGGAGACATGAGCCATGGGGCTCTGTCCAGACCACAGAGAAGCATCTGCAGTCCTTTCCCCAGTGGACTTTGGTTGCGCTCATCCGTGGCCCCCTCACACAGGCATAGGCATCTCATGGTATTCGTCCACCCCGGTCCTGACATCCAGAATGGGGTCAGCCTCGGCGGCGTCCAGCTGAAGAAAGAGGAGGGGTGCTCAGGCGGGTGGACGGTGGATGGGTCACTGGCCCCAGGGGCAGCTCCCTCCCGTGACAGTGTACGGCAGTGGGGTGCAGTTGTGGCCATCCCCGTCGGCTCGGGGGCTGCTCTGCAGGGCTGCTGTTGCCAAGGGGTGGGGGCGCCGGTGCGCTGGCACTTACACACTTGAGCTCCCGGTCGGTGAAGATGCGGCTGAGGAAGCACAGGCGGAGCGGCACGGTGAGGATGAGGATGAAGGGGAAGGCCAGCGAGGCCACGGTGGACATGACGGCCCAGAGGACGGCCAGGCAGCTCAGCTGCACAAGGGTGAAGAGGTGCATGCGCAGTGTCCGCACCTGTGGGGAAGAAGCTGCACCCTCAGCCCCAGCCCTGTGGTGGGGGACGACGGAGGGAGGGAAGCCACTCTGCTGGCCCACCGCTTCTACCCTACCACCCCTGCCCCCCAAACAGCAACTCATCAGAGGCAGCTATGGGAAACACTGGGGATGCCCCCACTTGCCCCAGGAGCAGCAGGGGGGCTCAAGGGCAGATGGGCCCAAGGGCACAGCTGCCAGGCCGTGGCTGCTGTCCCCTTTCACACGGGCAGAGAGTCCCAGGGATGTTTTCTGGAACTAGCAGCATCCGGCCCTCCCCTCCCTATTCCTGTTCTGGAGCAGGGAGGGGGCACACTTGTTGGAAACCACCAGAGAGGCCGCTTTGAGGGGAAGGGGATTATGAAAGCGGGGAGGAGCACTTGCATTTGCTGCCTTCCTGCCCCCACGCCACGGTAGGGGAAGGAACATTCAGTCATCTGGTGGTGGCAACCTAGTGGATGAGCTGGACCGTCTTTCCCTCCCACCAGTGACAGCTGCCCCCCCGCATGCTTCCTCCCAGGCAAGGCCCTTGTCCTCTAGGCTTAGGGGGGTAGGGAGCTTCTCACAGTCTCCCCACACTCTGTGTGTTGCCAGCCAGGACCTGCCAGGGCTTCTGCTGCAGGATCGGCAGCCCCTATCTCTGCCCCCGGCCTGGGCGGACACTGACCTTCTTGACATAGGGCTGATCAGGGTGGTGCTTGGGGGGCATCAGCAGCAGCTGGAGGCGCTCGTAGAACTGGATCCCATTCAGGGAGGTGATCCCCATGTAGAGGAAGATTCCAAAGAGGACCGCCAGGGGGATCTTGCGCAGGAGGTCCCCGATCACTATGGACAGACCTGGAGGGAGTTGGGGGGCAACGTGTGGGGCAGCTCAGCAAGTCTGCCAGCCAAAGGTAGCCCAAGCCCTCCCCAGCCAGTGCTGGGGGGCAGGATGCCCGACGGTGCCTCGGGAAAGCTGGCTGGCACAGCACTGCTGCCCACCCCCCTGCCAGGGCTGAGTGGGGCCCGTGCATGTGAGGAGGGCCAGAGGGGTCTGGCCATGCTCTTTCACCTGGGGGAGAGGTGGTGGCAGAGGGAGGCCCCCACTGGTGATGCCACCTGGTCAGGGGAGCAGAGTAGGGGCAGGACTCACCAACAAGGACAGCCACCAGCAGCCCCGTGACCCGCTGCTCCTTCACCTCCTGGATCTTGGGCTTGTCTCCAGGGGCCACAGCCTTGCTCATGACGGTCAGGGCGTTGGCGTGGGTGACCGAGCGCACAGTGGCTGCTGTCAGCCAGGGCAGCCCAAAGAGGGCGCAGATGCCCCCCAGGGCCACGATGATCAGGAGATCCAGGTGGAACCCCGATCCCTTCTGCAGCTTCCTCTCCTTCTTGCTGATGATCAGTCTGGTCGGCCGGGGGGAGGGGGGAGACAGGGACACGTCACACTTGCCCCAAAGTGGGTGCTCCTCCACCCCAGGAAGGACCTGCAGCCTGCACCTCGCAAGCTGTCTCTAGAGCCACTGCCGCTCTCAATTAGAGGACAGGGAGGGGGAGAACAGGCAAAGAGACCCCACACACACATGAGCAGACAGACACTTCTTGCTGGCTTGCCTGACTTACGTGGTGATTTGTGTCTCCATGAATATAAGGATGAAGACCAGCATGGCTGGGAGCCCGCAGCCCACCATCATCCAGATGGGGAAGGGGATGTCCTGGCCCAGAGGGTTGATAAGCCAGCCCCGCTTCTCAGGGTCCGTGACGGAGAGGCCGTGGGGCACCGACAGTTTCTGGGGGGGGGAAGGTAGGATGAGCAGCGGAAGTGCCCAGTACGTGCAGGGGCTGCCGAGCAATTGTCTGTCCTAGCCCCATTCACCAGGGTGTGGGAGCCAGTCTTGTGGGCACCCTCATGCCAGCAGAAGAAGGCTTGGCTTGTGGTGCAGCTCCTGCACTCAGCTCTCAGTTGGGTGCAGCTGGTGGATTTTCCAGCCAACCAGCAGGCCCAAGCGGACAGCAGAACCTGATCCAACCGGCCATGACCCGTTCTTTCCTGCTGCACACCCCATTTTCCAACAGAAGCATCTGCCAGGGAGATGACTCCACCCAACTGACACTCTGAGACCCCACAGGCAATAATTTACACTGCGCAGGCTGCTCTGCCCCTCCCTTACCTGGGTGTAAGTGTCCTCGATACTGTAGTCCACCAGCACCATGATCAGGATGGCAATGGGCACCCCGAAGTCACCAATCACCCGCCGGACCTGCCCAGAAAGACCTGCTCAGCCACAAATCACTCCCCCACTGCCTTTGTCCCTTTGCTGCTCATACCAAGCCAAGTGGCCCCTCCCACAGCAGCCCTCGAAATGGTTTTCAGGCTGGGCTTGTCTCCTGAACACCTGAGTGATGACAAAGAGCCTCTGAGCATATGCAGAACTTCTTCCCCCACACACAAAGGCCATCTGTGGCAGCACAGGAGCCACATGTCTCGCTCTCCCTTCTGCCTCACCCGCCACCCAACCGGCCCGGTTCCAGCTCCGGCCACGCACCCGGCCCGGGAAGAAGCGGCTGTTCTTGAACTTGCGCAGGAAAAAGGCAATGAAGAAAGTCCCGGCCATGAGCACCAAGGAGAGCAGGGCCGTGTTGGGCTGGCCGGTCAGTTCGGAGGAGGACGTGAGATTGCTGCTCCCGTTGCCCTGCCCGTGTGGGGCCGGAGCGGTGCCGTTGAGCATCAGGCAGTTGTTGAGGGGGTGCTCCTGGAAGATCTGCCCGAGGAGAAGGGGTTCACTTGCCCCACTGGCAGGGAAGCCCGCCGGGGGAGAACAGGGGCTGCCGGGCTCCCGAGGCTGCCAGACTCCCCCCTCCACCCACCCCCTGGCCCCCAGTCACCTTGAACAGCTTGTAGAAGGTCTCATAGATGAAGATGAGGGAAATGAGGAAGGCAAAGATCTCCTGGGTGAAGCGGGTGACGTAGCGCACAAGGAAGCTACCCTCAAAGGCCACCATGAGAACCACAATAGCAATCAGCCAGAAGCCGATCCACACGCGACCCACCAAGTAGTCCAGGCCGTAGGATGTGCAGAACTGGGTGCCCGAAGGAGGGGGGACAGAGCAGATATAGAAAGTGGGGAGACATGGGGGCACCCCTCAGGGTCAGGAGGCTCCCCAGAGGTCCACCACCCTTCCCTGCTCGGCCCAAGGCCTCAGGCGGCCTGAGAGGAGGCCAAGCCTCGGCTGGCCACTCAGCCTGCCAGCCCTGTGATCAGCCCACCTTCACAGCCCACCCCCCCCAGCGCTCCAGCGAAGGGGCCTGTGCCCCCACTGCCGGCAGAGAAGCAGATCGCCCAACACAGGACTGGCTGCAAACCAAGGTTGTGCTCTGCTCACTGACCCTTCCTGCCCACCCACTCTACAGAGGGGGCTCTGCAGCACTGAGTCAGTCCCAGGGATGGGGGTGGAAAGGATTTCTTCATTTTGGAGCCCACAGAGCAGGGACGGAAAGAATACTGGAAATAATATTCCTTTCTGTTGTTCTCTCTGCTTTCTGACGTGCAGTGAGAAGAACAGAGAGCAATGAGTCTCTGTTCTTGGCAAAGTCTTCTGGGTCATCATTCCACACAGAAGTACATGTGGTTTTCCTCCGGAAAATTCATGTTTTTTGTCCAGAAAATGAGCTCCCTGCACAGGACAGATATATTTTGCACAAATAACAATGTTTTTGTGCAGATTGTGTGGATTTTGCACAGAAAAATCATGTGCATTTTGGTGAAAAGTATTTTTTTTCTGGAAAACACAGTAAATGTAAATGCCTCCCAAGAGAGAACTGAACCGAAATCTCTTCTCTTCTGCTTCTGTGGGGAAAAAACTATGAAAGCTTCCCTTCCTTGGGTGTGCAGACGAGGAATGCCAAGAGGAGAGAGCTGCCAACTCACTGTGTAGAATGCCTCTTCGAAAACAAGGAGGGGTCCCGAGAAGCCAATGATGAGGAGGGGCTGGGCACCCAGCAGGCAGAAGATGATGCCTTGCACGGAGGTGGAGACTATCAGCTCTGAGACCCCGATCAGCCCCTGGGTCTTCTCACCTGGAGGAGGAGGACGCAGCGGCGGCGGATGGGGTGGCCAAGGGAGAAACACAGAGCTCAGCCACGGTGGCACGGTTGCCCGGCTCAGCTCCCACCCTAACGCTTGGGGGCAGCCTGAATGCCGGGGCCAGCAGGACCCGATCCATGGGCCACAGTGCCCTCGCAGGGCCTGCCCCCATTCTCGGCTCCACCCTCCTCCCCAGAACACTCACCCAGCAGCCCCCCAAAGGTGATAGCCGGGGAGAGAGCAGCAAAGTAGATGAAGATCACAGCGGCCAGGCACTGGGGATTCAGCGCGTCCCGGAAGTCACTCAAATACTTGGGGTAGCGCTGGCAGACGTCCCGGATCAGCCCCCCGAAGGGGCGACCTGTTCGCCGGAGTGGGTCCAGCTCCTCGCTCCCCACCACCGACAGCTTCAGCAGTGCTGTCCAAGAGACACAGAGACAGGAACTAGCAGGCAGCAGTCCCACAGGAGCCCCAAATCCCACCCACAAGCAGCTGCCCTTGCACGATCCCTGAAGTGGATCCCCAGCTGGGATCAGGAACAGGATTTGAGTCCTAGATGGGGAAGGAGCCCCCCCCCGCTGGATCTGACCTACCCGGAGTGGGAGGATGGTGCCCCTCACTGCCCAGCTGCCCATCTCCCTCAGGAGACAAAGCCCCCGACATCTGGGGAATAGAGACCCACTCAATAAATGAGGAGTTGGGGAACTGTGGTGAAAAGGCTGCCTGGTGCTACATCCCCCACCCCCAATTCCACCTCCGGTCCATTTGGGACCCCAAAGCACAGAAGCCAGCCAGCGGCGCCCCCTCCAAATCAACTGGGGCAGACGGCGACCAGTGGGGCCTCCAGGCAAGTCCACAGGTTTTGGAAGCCCCTCCCTGGTGAGGCCAGGATGCCCCCCATTCCTGCTCCCCTCTTGTCAGCCAGAGAAAACTTTTCCATCCCAGCAGAGGCTCAGTCCCCAACTGCGAGCGTCTTCAGAAGTGTCTGTTTTGTTGACCTTTTGTCTTCACAAGGCATTTGTTTTAGATGGTTTCCATTCTGCAGATAGTTTAACTGCCTTTTAATGAGAGCTTTCTCTGTGTTTTTACTCATGCCTCTGCGTGGCCTTCTATCAGTTTTAATCTGGGCAAGGCACTTTTGAGTCCTGGTTTCGGGGGAAATGAAGCATACAAGTGGAGAAACAACGACATCAACACAAGCAGTGCCGCTGCTCACGAGTAGGCCGCAGATACACCAGACAGAAACAGGCACTGCGGGGTCTCAGAGGATCCTCAAAGGTGCTGACAGGGCACTACGAGCTCCCTTGGCCAGTCAGTGATAGCCAGATCGCTCCCTGCAAACGCGGGGGGGGGGGTGAGCCCCACCTTTCTCCTCGGGCGACTTGGGCTCTGTCACTGGCCCCAGAAGCAGCCGCCGCTCCTGCTCTTCCCGCCGCCGCAGCATCTCGCGCTGGAAGTTGGCCACGCTCCGCAGGAGCTCCTCGCCTTGCACCTCAGAAGGCGGTAGGACCACACTGCAGTCTAGGAACTCATTGATGGCATGGAGCAGGTCCTGCCGGTCATCGGCCAAGTAGGCCGCCTCATGGAATTGCTGAGGACAGATTGCGGGAGAAAGAGTGGACTCAGAGGGGCCCCAACCCCAGGCAGCACACTGCAGTCGGGGGGCTGGGGAAGGCGAACCGGGCCTGGACCTACCTTGTCAGACATGAGGGTGGAGATGGAGCGGCCGATCTCGTGGTAGTCCATGTTGGCGTTCCGGGGGCCCAGCAGCACGAAGAGAAACCGGACGGGGATGGGCACCTCCAGCACCGCATCCAGCTGGACCGCCTCCTGCAGCCGCACAAAGGCCATGGTGGGCTGGTCCAGGAACTCCACCGACCCTGCGAGCAGGCACGTGTGAGCTTACCCAGGCAGAACACATACTGCTGCCGTGCCCACCCGCCCCTCCACAGCCCCGATCTGGCCCCGCAGGCACGCCTCCCTTCCCTTACCCACAAGCACCACAGTAGCTTCTGCGTTGTCGGGGATCTTCTCCAGCAGCTTCAGTTCGTGCTTGGATTTGGAGCGGGTGATGCTGCTCAAGACGGGGGAGGCCATCTCCTTCTGGGGGGCACAAGAAAGAGGCCATGAGGGGCAAGCTGCCAATGGCAGTCCCTCTGTTCATGCACTCTCCCCACACCCCTGACTATAGGCACAAACTCCACAAATCTTCAGTAACTTGACACAGGAAATACCAGGACAATTTGTACCACTGTCAGCACGCATCAAAATGGCAAAGAAAGAGATGGATTAAAAGATACTGCGGGCACGAGACGCGACAGGGCAGTATTCGGGAAACCCTGCACGCAGGTGCTCTCCCTTGCTCTCTCTCTCTCTGCTGACAGGTAAAGGCCTTTCCATTCAGACCAGGCCTATTTGCTCAGAGGCGTTCATAGCAGAAGGGTGTGTACTGTTATTAAAACAGTTTAAAACGGGTGCTCTCTTTGGTCCTGATTTATAAACTGTTTTTATTACAGTTATGCATTCTTACTTTACCATAATCTCTGAAGAAAAACACGTGAATCCCTTAGCAGGAGCAAAGCAAAATATAAGCTACTCGAATAAATAAAAAATAGCACCATGCCATGAGAAGACTAGCGTGGCTGCTAAACTCAAGCGCTAGCCAAGAAGGAAAGGGCCGATGACCCTCGCAGCACCCCCTGGGCTGCACATCTGGGAGGTTGAGCCTCCTTTCCAGCTCTCCCACAGGCTCCCCTTCAGGGGCCCCTTTTGGGGGCTGGAAGGGGCTGCATCCCCCACCCCCTCCCCACAGCCAAGGAGCTCTGTGTGTCTGCGTGTGCTTGCACCAACCACCCCGGGAACTGAGGGGTCTCACCTCCTTCTCAATATCCAACCGGGACTCGTGCTCCACGGTGCCCCCAATGAGCGGATCAGTCACCGTGGGCTCAGCAGCCTCTCCGACGTGGTTGACGCTATGGTGGTGGCCCAGCAGGGAGGCCAGCGAACCAGCAGAGATGTTGCGCGGGAAGTAGAAGTCCTTCTCATCTGAGGGATGGCTGTGGAGAAGGCAAGCTCAGGCTCCGCCGGCACCCTCCATCCTGGGAAGGGTGCTTTCCCGCTTCCCGTCCCTGACCCTCGTGCAGCCGGGAGAACGAGGGTCCTGCCACCCCGTGAGGGAAGCTTCCTGGGGGATCAGCCCCAGCTCGACTCACCTGTGCTTCAGCAAAAGTGCCCGCAGCACATTGGCCCGGTCCTCAGCACGGATCTGGTCCGAAATGATCATCTGTTCCACCACCTGGTGTGCTACCCCCGGCAGGGTCTTCTGGTCCAGGTCGAGAAGGACAGCACCTTGTAGGGGGCACAACGGCCATCAGCCTCTCTCTCTGGACCAGGTGACCCATGCGTGCATGTAGACGCCCCCCCTCACAGTGGCTTAGCTCCCCACGGGGGTCTGGCATGGTAGGCGGTTGGACAAGATGGACCCCGTGGCCCCTCCCAGTTGTAACAGGCTATGATTCTATGGCACATAGAACCCAAAGGAAAACGGGTAGCCCCAGGCAAGGAGACATGACCCCTGGACTGAGGGGGAAGAGGCAAATGCCCCACAGAAGCGCCTCCCCCGTTTTTCCCACCCCTGATGTCCTGCTGATTTCCAGAGCAGCCCCCTGCCCACATGTGTGCAAAGATGGTGTCCTCAAGCCCCAAATCCTCACCCGGAGGCTTGACATCCTTTTGCTCCAAGGATAAACCACACCCCCAGAGGTGGCCCACCCCCATTTTTTCCCCAATAGGAAAAAAATCAAGACTCTTCTTTCTCTCTTTCTGTGTGTGTGTGTGTGTGTCAGACTTCCACCTGCTACTCTCTCTCTCTCACATACACTCCCCCACCACCCTCTGTGAGTCCAGGCTCTTTCTTCTGCTGCCTTCTCACTCTGGCCACCAGAGTAGGCTTTACTATACACAGTCCACAGCCCCTTCCTACATGAGATACATGAAAAACAGATCATCAGTCAGTTTCTAATCACTTAGAAAACAATGCCGTAATTACAAAAAGTCAACAAGGATTTCTCAAAAATAAGTCATGCCAGACTAATCTTATCTCTTTTTATGATAGAGTTACTTGCTTGATAGATGAAGGGAATGCTGTGGACGTCGTATATCTTGATTTCAGTAAGGCCTTTGACAAAGTTCCCCATGACATTCTTGCAAAGAAGCTAGTAAGATGTGGGCTGGACAGGGCTACTGTCAGGTGGATTTGTAACTGGTTGACTGACCGTACCCAAAGGGTGGTCACCAATGGCAGATTCTCATCCTGGAGAGAAGTGACTAGCGGGTGCCACAGGGTTCTGTCCCGGGCCCAGTGCTGTTCAATATCTTCATTAATGACTTGGATGAAGGAATAGAGGGCACGCTGATCAAATTTGCAGATGACACCAAATTGGGAGGGGTTGCTAATACGCCTGATGACAGGATCAAAATTCAAAAGGACCTGGACAGATTGGAGAGCTGGGCCAAGGCTAACAAAATGAATTTCAACAGAGAGAAATGTAAGGTCCTACACTTAGGCAGAAAAAATGGTATGCAGAAATATAGGATGGGGGACACGTGGCTGGCTAACAGTACGTGTGAAAGGGATCTAGGAGTCTTCATAGACCACAAGCTGAACATGAGCCAGCAGTGTGATGTGGCAGCCAAGAAAGCCAACGCAATTCTTGGTTGCATCAATAAGAGTATGGTGTCTAGATCGAGGGAGGTATTGGTATCACTTTATTCTGCTTTGGTTAGACCTCATCTGGAATACTGTGTCCAGTTCTGGGCACCCCAATTCAAGAAGGATATGGATAAGCCGGAGCAGGTCCACAGGAGGACAACCAAAATGGTGAGGGGCCTGGAAGCCATGCCCTATGAGGACAGACTTAGAGAGCTGGGTATGTTTAGTCTGCAGAAGAGAAGGTTGAGAGGGGACATGATAGCCATGTTTAAATATTTGAAGGGATGTCATGTTGAGGAGGGAGTGGGCTTGTTTTCTCCTGCTCTTGAGACCAGGACAAGGAGCAATGGATGCAAGCTGCAGGAGGGGAGATTCCGCCTGAACCTCAGGAGGAATTTCCTGACAGTCAGGGCTGTCCGGCAGTGGAATGTGCTGCCACGGAGTGTGGTGGAGTCTCCTTCTTTGGAGGTTTTTAAGCGGAGGCTGGATGGCCACTTGTCGGGAGTGCTTTGAGGGTTTTCCTGCATGGCAGGGGGTTGGACTGGATGGCCCTTGTGGTCTCTTCCAACTCTACATTTCTATGATTCCCCCATGAGCCCCCAGCCTCACCACGTCTCCCTGTGAGCCTCCCCAGCACAGAGTCTGCACCCAAAAAGGGCCCACGGTGTTGGGCTTGGTAATATGCACATCCTTGGAAAACTGCTCCCAGGTAATTTTTGGTGGCAGAATCTCATGGAGAGGGGGTGGGTAGAGGAGAGCAACACCCTCAGAACATCTGCCTTTTCTGTTTGGTTCCCTACCATGCAGAAGGCAATGGGGATGCACCCAAAATGATGCCACCCAAGAAGGCTGTGTCTGTTGGGAAAATTCCAGCATTCTCTTCCCCCCATCTTGCTCTTAGAGCAAGTGGGCATAGTTAGCATAGGGCTACCTTTCTCTTTTGCATGCCAAAGCTCCACCATTTGCCTTTCTGTCATTTAAATGCATGATCATAAATACCTTTGGTGTTCAGGTAATCAGATCATGTGACCCAGGACAGTTGCTTGGGTCATCGATCTTATAAAAGAACGAGACCCCTCTCAGCTCTCTCTCTTCTTCTCCATTTTTGCTTCCTCTTTCTCCTCTCTGACCATGCTTCACATGTCCATCAGAAGATGGTGAGTTAAAACCGAAGCTACTACTATTCATTAGCTAGTTAGGTTGTAGGCTCTCCAATACATATGTAAATGTAGAAGCTATTAGTAAACTTTTCTAAGTTTGTAATCTAAAGCTGCCTGCATTTGTTTTATTTCTTCAGTCGTTTGAGATCAGAAAAGCCATACACAAATTTAGACATGCTTCTTCTGCTACTCTGCTAAAAGGAGGCTGAATCCTGACAGTTTTAGCTTCCGTAGAATTTTCCAGTAGGGCTAACACCCTGGGAAACTCTCATTTCCAACAGCGTCCTCTTCTCCTCACCAGCCTCATTGCATCCAAAAGTAATTGTGCATCAGCGGATCCATGCGTCCCATGCCATCTGATGGGGCACCCCCTCCAGAGAAAGAGGAGTGGGGCTCTCAGGGCAGACCCACAAGACAAGTGGGGCTGTGGAAACCCAAAGACCCCTCCTGTGGCATTCCAGCAGAGTGGAAGTGGGAGGCATGAGCGGAACTGCCAGGGTTTCCATGCCAACCGGGCCCCCTCCTCATGCAGTTCTAACTGGGTACGGGTGGGGAGTCCCTTTCAAGGGCTGCCCCAGAGCCTCGCAGGTGGCAGGAGCGGAGAGAGGCCTGGGGGCCTGCTAGGTGTAGAGATGTAAGAAAAGGCCTTGGGCCCCCTGCCTGGAGGTCTCAAGGCCCTCCCCCCCACATTTTGGCACATCTGATGGAGAAACCTCCTCTCTGCTGCCCCCACCCCCAGGTGTGGCCTACCGTGGGAGAGGGTCCTGCGCAGCTCCAGCAGGCTGCGGAAGGAGAGGGAGGCCACATGAGGTTTGCCCCAGCGGTCCGTCTCCTCCTCCACGTCCTCCTCAAACTTGATCCACCTGGCTGTCTCCTTCCATTGCATCTCCTGGTTCTTGTCCACAATCAGCTCGTTGAGCTCCACAAACACCTGTGCCAGGGAGGGACGGATCAGGGCCAGGAAAGGAGGGTGGGGGCTGGCAGCGTTGAGGGGCACTTCTGAGGGTGGCTGACCACAGCAGACATCAAGACGTGGGCTCGGACAGGACCGGAAGACCGCCGAGAGGCTCTGAACATGGGTGGATTCCCCAGGCCAGCCTGCACTGGGGTGGGCAAAATGTGCCCGCCAGGTTGCTTGTGTGGCCCCTGGAATGCCACAGGGCACTCCTCTCCCTCTCCCCACTCTTCCTCATGGGCACCTCCAGGAACAGAAAGGGTGGAGCCCCCCCTCCACCCACTCACCCCTTTACCGTTTGACACCTTGAAAAAGACACTTGCTTTTCAGAACCAAAAGTGGACTCAGCCCCCTACAGAACTTTTTATTTTGTGTGTGCATTGGGGGGGTCACCTTCCACGGTCTTTGTGGTGCCCAGAGGGCCACAAGGGCTGAAAAACTGCACCCCAGACCTGCTACCATGCCCCCCCAACGCACACACACACTGGGTTACCCAACTGAGGCCCTGCTCCCCCACCCCCCGGACGGCCCCAAAGACTCTGGCTGGGAAGGTCAGGCCCCACGCTAGGAGGAAGGGGAAGGGGCCACTCCCACCGCAGCATCACCCTCAGGGTCACCCCCCACAGGAAAGACCCCTTCCTGTGACCAACCCCTGGTAATTGGCTGGACCATCCTTTGGAGAATAAACAGAGAGTAATGGCTGCAAAAGAGAGTCCCACTGGACCTAGCCCCCTTGCTCAGGCATAGCAGCTCCATGTGCACATCAAAAACTCTTTTGGGGAGGACTGGGGGTGAGCCAGGCGGGGCAACCCCCTCCTCTGCACATCCGTTGGATGTGCTGAAGCGTCATGTACGCTCCCCCACTCCCCACGTGCATCCCAGGGGAAGCTGGCAATCCTTCGTGACCCCATCCCCGTATCCCACCCCACAGGGGAAAGAAACTTGGTTTAGGGGCCTGATGGGGTTAGAAGAGGGTCAACCCAACCTGCCCCAAGAGAAAATCAACTCCCTAGCACCCCCCGCCCCCAAAGAGAGGGAGGGCGCCATGGCTCAGCCTGCAGCTGGGTGGGTGGGGGTTGCACAGCTGATAGACAGCTCCTCCGCTTCACCCGAAGACAGAAAGGACCCCTCGTCTGCCAGTGCGGGGCTGGGGGCCAGGAGAGCCACCGTCTGCCCCCAGAAGCCATCCTGGGCTGGAAGGCCCCGCCGGCAAGTCTCAGCCAGAGGACCCCCCCCGCATGATCCCCGGCACAACCAGGTGCTTCCAAGAAGCCCACCCACTTGCCCCTTGTGCTTCCTCCGCCCCACCCTGCCAGCACCACTGCTCACCTCGTGGGGCTGGCGGTCCGTTTTGCGCTGCCGGGCGCTGGACTCCTTGCGGTCTTTGCCAAGGTGGACAACCTGCCCCTTGGCACTCTTCCGGACCAGATGCCTTCGCACCCCGGGCACGTCCTCGAACCTGTGGCCTGTGGAAGCGGGGGTACAGAGGAGCTGAGCAGGGGAAGGCTGATCCCTAGGGGGCACAGGGCCCTCACAGGCCTTCTGGGGTCTTTCTTCTCAGTTCCTTGGCCTGGTTGCTGGGAGAGTTGGGAGGAGCAGCATGGGCCCTTCCAGGCCAAACGTTGTAGGTCTGGCCCCACTCCTCTCAGCACAGGGGTTGGCCTGTCCATGGTTTTCTGGCCGGCAGCATCAGGCACAGAACTGGAACCTGAAGCCTGGGACAGACATAGCCCAGCTCTGCTGCCGGCCTCCCCTCCTGCCCTGGTGTTTGACGCAGGACTGGCTCCCAGGCGGCTGGGGGCAAGGCAGCCAGCTCCAGCTCCACGGAGAGAGGGGCTCCCTGAGGCCCATTTAACAACCTGCACATGTGTTTGAGCCCATGGTGTGGCAGTCGGGGGGCTCTGGAGATGGTCTATGTGGGGAAATTGTTGAGGGAAGGCACAAAGAGAGCACAGTGCACGTGCTCCAGAAAATGCTCTGGCCACAGCAAACCCTGCAGGCCTAGAAGCACCCAGGGCTCTCTTGCTTGTCTTTAACGCTGTCAAAAAAAGTGACATGCCATCCTAGTCTCTGTGGTGCTTAAATACTGGCATTACAGCCATCCTTGCAGGCTAGGCCACCCCCACTGCTGCAGTGCCTGCTCTTTGGGAGGAGAGGATGAAAGAGACTTCGTGTGGTCTCAGGCAGCCTCCCCAGGGGGGACGGCATCCCAAGCCACCCCCCTACTCCACAATTACTCACTCTTCATGTAGTCCAGGTCAGCAGAGGCCAAGGTCTGGGCCTCCGATTCGTCCGTTGGAACCTTGGGGTACCGGGCCTGGTCAATGCCCGTCTGGCTGCCAATCCGCCGACGCTCATTGAGGTTGTAGCTGCGGTGCCCAAGCTGCGATTTGGAAAGTGAGCGCCCCAGGGAGCCTCCCTCGGCTGCCCCGCCCCCCTCCGGGCCTCCGGGGTCCTCTGCATCTGGGCTGTGAGAAAGGCCGCCTGACATGTGCGCCCCTCTGGCTCACTTACCGTCGCCAACGCCAGGAAACCCAATTTGCGCCATCCCATACCCCCTTCAGCAGGAAAACCTTCAGGAGAGCCTGGCGCCTCTCCCGGTATGAAAAGCCGCGGGGGGAGGGGAGGGGAGACACCTCCACCATCCACCGACCTCCCTGCATGCCCTACCCAACTACCCCCACACCAGCTGGCTGGACAGGGGAGGAAGGTGGGTCCGGAAGGCAATGGTTGGGGCCTCAGAGCATAACCCAAATGGGCCTCTCGAACCCTTTGCAGGAGCGACTGCGAGGCGGTCCAATAAATGCATGAACAATCCACAAATTAAGTGCAAACTGCAATAGGCAACAGCCCCAAATCCCCCTTTCAGCCTCCAGGAGGCCACAGCCAAGGCAGGGTGACTCTGCCGCCGTCCAGGCCAGGCACAAAATCTTGGATTGAGATTCAGAAAGCCAGGGTGATGGTGGTGGGCGCCCAGCCAGTGAGGCCCTTGGAGCAGGGGCACCCCCAGCACCACAGGGAGTCTAGCCCTGAGCCCCCATCCCACCTGCTTGTGGAAATCCAGGGCCACGAATGTTGGCCCTGAAAGAGCAGCTCCCTTTGGTGGCTGAAAGACCCCTCCCTCCCCCTCCCCCCGCCCTCAATTGGTCTTGCCGTCCCCCCTCGCTGTGCCCCCGCTCCCCTGTCCAAGAAAATCTTCTATCAATCCTGTTTTCTATCAACCGCCAGCACCAAAAGGACAGACACCGCGGCCTGGTAAAGGTCACCTCCCCCCACCCCACCACAGAGTGCAGGCTGCCCCTTGCCCTCACCTGCTCGCCCGGGCCCCCCTGGCAGGAGCCACTGAGGGGTCTCCGGGGTCAGAGGGGGAACTCGCGCCCGTTGTTGGGGTGGTGGAGCCCCCTTCCATTTGTCGGTCCGTCGCATCGTCCTCTGGCAGGAAGAACTAGGAGGAGAAAGCGGGGTGAGATGGGAAGTCACGTCCACGAATAGGGGGGAGGTTGCCCCTCACTCCCTCCTCCTTCACCAGTGCCCCACCTGCACCCCTTCCCGGGAGCTGCCCTGAAGGGGGCCCTGCAGGGGCTGCTCATTCTCCTCGGTGGTGTCTCCGGCATCCTCGTCCCCGTCCTCTTCCTCCCCCTCGACCTCCTCCTCGATAGTGGGCGTCTCCCCCGGGATCGAGGCCCTCCGTGGCCGTGGTGCCTTCTTCTTGCCTGTCTTCTTCCGCCGGGCCTCTGAGGGGAGGTGGCTGGAGAGCGGGTGGTGGATGTGGTGGGAGGACTGGCGGTGGTCTGCAAAGGGGGGAGAGACAGGAGGCCTCAGGGTGGGGGTGCAAGGCCGCAAGGCTGCATTTGCCCCCCTGACCCAGACCCAGATCCAAGGCACAGCCCCCACCAATGGCTCTCTGGCCCGGCCCACCCCCAGGCAGACAGAAAACACAGGAGGGTGGGAGAAGACGGGGCAGCCGAAGTGACCAGTGGCCAGACTCTGGCCAAAGAGGAGGAATTCCAGCACCGCACCTATGCATCTTCCTGGACTCCCCTCATCCCCTTCTGCACTCAAAGGATCTCCCGGGAGAGTCTCCAGAACAGGGGGACACCAAAGACTCCCCCATATAGCTGGAAGAGACCCCTGGCCTTCCTTCCCTAATCTGCACCCCTCTCTGCTAGCCCCCCTGGCACCCTCTTCTGGGCTCCGGAATCGGCAAGCCCTCCCAGCAACACTCCCGCCGTCCCTGCCAGCGCCTTCCCATCCCCACTTACACTCAAAATCCTCCTCACTGTAGTTCCGTCCTGCCTCCTCCACATTGCGCGGGTGCGAATCCTGCAGGATCTCCTCAAAGCGCTCCACCCGCAGCGCCTTGCTCAGGTCTTTCTCCTCTTCCTGGGCCCCGAAGGGGGGTGACGAGGGGCCCGGCCCCTCCTGCTCTGGCTGCCAATGAAGCACATGGGGGGGGTGAGAGGAAGGAGGTGAGGGGGCCAAACAGAAAAACCGTCCACTACCATCGTCACTGTGCGACTCCCCTTGCCTCCCACACCCCAAGGTGGAGGGTGAGGGGTAGGCAGTGGCCCCTGGTTTCCCCCCTTGAAATGCTGAGCACAGAGAGAAGTACAAGGAAATGCTGGACTTCCAGCCTCCTCCCCCCACTGGTCTCTAGGGGGAGTTCTGGGGGTCCTCTATGTGAGACTTCTCACAATCTCCCTGAAAAAAGAAGACAGAAAAATAGAAAACTGAGGGGTGCTGTGTCCCCCATAGGAGCGCCCCCAAGTTCCTGGCCCTGACCGCGGGGTGGGAAGGAAGGCGCAGGGAAGCAGGTACAGGTATCGGCGGGGGGGGGCGTATGCTGAGAAGCCCCCCCCAAGTGAGGAGGCCAGTTTGGCCCCCGGGAGTAAAAGATGCCTCCCCCGCGCCTGACTCTGCATCCAGGACCCGCGGTGCAGGATGGGGGGCAGCAAACTTGCCAGGGCCCGGGAGGGCGTCTGGGCGCATGGGGGGCTCCCTACCTGTGCCATGCCGGGGCCCCTGCCCCTCAGCCCTCGTTGCCTCCCCGCCGCCGCTCCCGTCTCCCGGCCGCCGCCGCCGCCGCCGCCGCCGCTTTATTCTGCTCCGTCCGGAGCCGGGAAGGTCACGGCGGCGCGGCGCGGCGCGGCGGGCGGGCGGGCGGCAGGGAGGCGGCAGCAGGCGTCCCCGTCCCCTCCGCCGGCCTCTCCAAATATTGACGGACGCCCCCCGCCCCGCGCTCGCCGCTCGGGCCCAGATTAGGAAGGGCCGGGGACGGCGGTGAAGGTGACGGTGCAGCCGCTCCCCCACCCCCTCGTCCAAAGAGTCGGGGGGAGCCTTGGTCCCCCGGAGGGAAGCGGGGGAGGGCGGGGCAGGACCCCCGCGCCACCGACGGGATGAGGGCGGGGCTGCGCCCCCCGCCGCGCGCGCCCCAGCGCCGTGCCGGGCGGGGGCCGGGAGGGACGCCGAGGTGGGGGCGCCGCCGCCGCCGCCGCCGCCGCCGCCTCCTCCTCCGAGGAGGCCAGCGGGCGCCAAGGGCAGCCAAGCGGGGGGGCACGAAAGGCGGACCCCGTCTCACCCGCTGGAGGGCAAAAGGCACCTGCCCTGCCCAGGCAGCCGCCCTCCAGCCCCGCCCGCCCATTTGGCCCATGGCGCCCCCCAAAAAGACAGCAAAGGGACCTCCGCTCCCCGCCCCAAATTTCTCTTGAAGAGGAAGAGAGCTGCGGGGGTTTACTCTCATCCTGGAAGAGGAAGGAATGGCGTGCTGTGCCTCTGAGCAGGTGCAGAGCGCCCTCTCCCCGAAATGGCCAAAGACCCCGCCACCCCAGGAGGCCTCTGGGGGTCTCCCACCCCCAAGGGGACGCAGTTTCCAGAGGCGGGGGGCATAGGTGGAATCAGCCTTAAAGCCCGCCAACACTTCCCTCGGCGCCCCCCGCCGCGTTTCCTGCTTTCCCGCTCGTGTTTGTGAGCTCCGTTACTCCAGCTGCTGCCAGCATTATTATTGTTACACAGTACGTCCCAGGTTTTCCAAAAACTGCGACTCAAAGCAGCTTACTATTTAAAAAAATACTATTACGAACATACAAAAAATGAATATTAAAACAGAATTAAGCTCTTTACAATACGAAAATAATTATGTTACTGTAAAAGTATAAGATGCAGTTAAAAAGGTGTAAGGCTCTTAAAAGCAACAATAAAAGCAAGGCATACTCCTAGCCAAACCTTTTGAAAACCTCTTGTTTTAAAAGCCTGTCTGAGCAGCAAGGTCCAGTGGTTTGAGCACCGGGCTGCCACCCTCCCACCCCCGAAGACCAAGGCTGTATTCCCCCTCGGCCACGGCAACCCCCGGGTGCCCTCGGGCGCGCCACACACACTCAGCCCCAGAAAGCTCCCTTACAAGGTTGTCAAGTGTTGGAAATTACTTCAAGGCACACAACTGAATCAAAAGGACGGGACGGGGGGGCTCCTGGGCTCCTTGGGAAGGGGGTCCCAGAGTCCAGGGCAGCCACCAGGAAGGCCCTCTCTGCGCCCTCACCAACCGTGGTTGTGATGGCGATAGGACTGAGAGAAGGGCCTAATTATGTGTCCCCCCCAAAAAAACCCCTGCATCTTACCCTGAGGCTGCCTGGTGCTTCAAAGGGCTGCGGGGGGGGGGATCTGCATCTCAATACCCCCCAGCTACTCAGGGTGAACACTCAGGATTTGCACTCCAAACTCACCATGGGCGGGGAGGCAGGCAGCCCCCAGCCAGTGTACCAGTTAGCAGGGAGGGTCAGTTGCCATGGGGGGAACAAGGGGAAGGGGTGGTGGGGAGGGGGCAGACAAGTCTGGATCCCAGAGGGGAGAAGGCTCTGGTTGCCAATCCCCCCTCCCATCTTGAAGTTGCAGGGGGAAGCCCCACTAGCACTTGAGAAAGTTCCTTTGGGAATACTATAGCTCCCAGAATCCTCTTGGCCATCATGGCCATTCTGACTGGGAGAGCATGGGAACTGCAGTCCCCTCCAAAGCAACTTTTCCTTAACCTTCCATACCCAAGTTGCCCCGCAACCTGCCTGTTCCTCATTCACTCCATCCCCGACCTGCACCCCCATGTGGGAAGCCAAGGCGGACCCCCAGGGCTACTCTCAGGTACAACGTCCAGAATTTGAAATATGCCATCCAGCCTCTCTTCCTCCTCCCCCACCCAGTGGAGAGAAGGCCGTGGGGCAGGACTGTTGGCAGCCTTACCTGGGAAAAAAGGAAGAGGTCCATGGATGGTGGCCGGGGGGGTCAGCAAAAGGGAGAGGGGAAGGAGGGGGTCAGGACCACCAGGTAACCACCAGGGCTGGGCCTCTTCTTTCGACGGGAGCCCTTCCTGGGTCAGGCGGTTGGCTGGGCACCCAATGGCAAGCGGGCGCCACGCAAAGGGTTAATCATTAACCCACCCTGAAGCACCAGCAGCAGCAGCAGAGCAGCTGAGGCAGTTGCCCCGCCAGGGCTGGAGAGAGAGGCTCTGCAACCAGCCCGGGCTAAGGGGTTTCTGCCAGCTAGCAGGCTGGGATGGTCCAAAATTAGAATATTCCCCCTCCAGATGGGAGGCAGAGACTCACAGGTGGGTGGGGAGTGGGAGAACACCAGACAAAAAAAGGGCAGGATGGCAGGATTGGTGCCTGCACCCCTCCTCAAAGGGTAGGAGAATCCAGCATCCCCTGCCGTCCAAGTGCAGTGCAGTTGGGAGGGTCTCCAAGAGGCAATCTAATCATACCCCCCCGGAAAGGATGCAGGAAACACCCACAGCTGAGCCCCTCAGAACTAGGTGGCCTGCTTGCCTGTTATAAAGACCTCCAAGCAGGAGACCCCCAATTCTCCAAGGCTCCTCCAAGGCAGATTTCAGTTGTCAGGCTCAGAGTAGAGCCAGGCAGCGAAGGGCAGAGGGAGTGAGGAGGGGGCAGAAAAGGGTAATGCCATTGGCCAAGGGTCTCTGGCAGATAAAGGGGTGGGTTCTTTTTAGCTGGAGGTGCAGCACAGACATTCACCCACTTCCTTCCCCTCTTGTTCTGCCTCAGGCCCTCTGGCTCCAGCAGGGCACCTCCTTTGCCCTCATAGGCTGTGTGATAGGCAGAAACCCAACAGGTAAAGCCCCCCCATTCCTCATGCCACGGAGAAGGACCCCTGCTGCATTCCCACCTGCTGGTCCATCACCTCTCATCCCTTCATCCCACAGCCAAACGAGCAAAGAGGGGTCCTGGATCGGGGCCCTCCTCCCTGCCCCACTGTGCAATGCCAGTCTCATCCCGCTGCTATCTGGCCACCCTGTGTCCCTGGTTTTTTTTTGGGGGGGAGGGCTATACGCTGCACAAACCAACTGAAGTGGAGAAGCCAGCCTCACCCCAATCCAGCCCTTACACCAGCCTGAGCCTGACCCAACGCTAGCCCTGCAGTGAAAGAAAAGGTTTCTTCAGCCCCCAACTGCAGGAGCAGCTTCAAGAGGGGAGGGGGTGCCTCTGACGGGTGGGTGGCTCAGCCGTGGCTTCTCTTCGTGTTCGGCCCCCTGCCCAGGCCTCACGGAGCAAACACAGCTCAGCACAAGCAGGAATATCGGGTGTCCAACTGCAGGGAGCTGCATCCTTTGTTTTGCTTCTGAGTTGCTAGATTTGGCTCTTGCAACCAAAGCCCCTTCCTCATCCCTCTTTGCACAGCCAAAGTCTCCAGCCCCGCTGTGGGCATCTGTGGTCACCCCCTAGCCCTTAAAGGTGCCTACCACGACTGTGCTACTCACCCCCTCGAAGGCAGTGGAGATGATGTGGTGGAGCTCCATGGCTGGCGGAGGAAAGATGGCTGTATGGCGGACCGACAGACGGACGAAGGGATGGGATAGGGGCCGCGGGGGCCGGTTAGCCTTTCTCTTTCTCCCTGGGGCTCAGAGGGTGAAGCGGGGGCAGCATAACCTGCAGGGAGGGCGCAGAGTGGGCAGGTGAGTGGGGGGCACGGGGCACAGCGAGCATCCTTGTGTCATGGCCTCTGAGGCAGGATGATGCCTCCCCGCTTTATGCTGGAAGGAGGATGGTGCCTCTTCCGGTAAGGTGCAGCGTATCTCGCAGGGGTCCTGTGAGGCTGAAATTGGGGGCACCAGGAAGATGAGAGAGGGGTGATAGGGGGACAGTAAACACGTTCCTTTGAGATCCTTGGGGCAAAAGTGGAGAATCAGAGTTATTGTAATAATAATAATAATGAGAGAAATAAAACCACAGAATACCCATTACTGTTGTTGCTATTGCTACTATGTTACTGTTGCTTTGCTTTTTCATCACGGTTCATCATCATCCTCTTCTTCACAGTCTACCAGAGATGGCTGCCTGCCGTCTGGGCCACCAGTGGTCTGCTCCTGGCCCAAGAGTCCAGGCACTACCAGCATCACCGGGCCGTGGGTGAAGGCCAAGGCAGTGCCTCTTTCAGTGACTGCATTGCTGTTTGGAAGAAAAGCCAGAGCCTCCACTTTTACCCCAAAAGCAGATTTTAGAAGCAGTTCATGTAAAAATTCCACAAACATGGGCACAACGATAAAAACAGTAAGGAATTCACAGCGACCAGAGAGCAAGCAAAATCGATTCAAGCTGCTCTACCAACCCCCAGCCCTGTCCGTCCATTTCAGCCGCCCGGGCCAGTGGTGGAGACCTTGTGCCAAAGCAAAGGAAAGGATGGAGCCTGCGGCACTCCCTCCCGCCTCCCAGGGAGGGCTTCAGGGCCAGAAAAGCCGCTCCCCCATACATGACCCCGCTTTCACCCCCTCCACTGGGCCTTTGGCCCTGGGTGCACTGAGGGCTTAGTGGACCAGCACCAGCACCTTGAAGCAGGTTCGGGAGTCGCTCCTCAGCTGACAGGATCCCCCTTGAAGGGCTGCCCCGTGAAACCAGTCAGAGTCCCACAGCCGGATTCCGCACAGAGCGAAACGTCTGGGCTGCTGTCAAAAGGCCATTCCAGACCAGAATGTGGCTCTCTATGGCCAGGCTGCCTCTGGCCCAGAAAGGTCCAGTTGAGCCAGTGAAGGCCCTAGGTCTGGGCCAAGGAGCACCAGAAGGCGCACTCTTGAAAGCATGCAGAGAGCATGGCCCCACGCAGCAACTCGCCTTCCCCAATCCACCTACCCCAGGGCGTCCATCTTGGCAGGGTTCAGCCTCAGCTGACTGGCCCCTCCCCAGCCCATGACCAGTCCTCACCTGATGGAGATGACAAAGGGAAACAGAGGGGGGTGTCATCAGCACACTGATGATGACCTCACACCCTGCATGACCTCCCCCCCCACTCCCCATGGCTTCAGAGGAGCCCCACAGCACTGCCTTCTGAAACCAGCTCTGCAGGTACCAGCTGTGGGGAAGGTGGAACACTGGGCTGGATGGGGCTGCCTGGTTCTGATCCAGAAGCCCTCTCCCCATCCTCTTTGAGTGGAGCCATTGTAACCACTTGGAACCCAGTCCTCAAGCTAGACAGAGCCAGCCTAACGATGGGCATCCACAGCCACAGAGACAGCCAGGAGACCCAGGAGGGACCCACACGGTCCTGGCAGGGTGACCCAGGCCTTGGGAAAACTTGGCCCTAAAATCAGGCACAAAACAGGCACAACAGAATTGCCCTGTGCACCTCTGGTGGAACCAGTGCCCCTCCTCTGCCCAGTCACATGCCCCTCCTTTTAGCCTGTGCCATCTTAGCCTGGCACAAGAAGAGCCTTGCCAGCTCTCTGCCTCAAAACCTGCCACACAAGGCACACCAGATTCAGGGGCTGTGAGGGAAATGGAAGGAAGAGCCCTCCCTTCTCTCCCTGCCCCAAGGACTAACCTGCAAGGACCAGAGGGGGCCTGCCGCTCCACACAAACTCTTTTCGCAGAGAGCCCTACCAGGCAAGAGAGGCACCATGCAGGCAGGGACTCACTGCCACAAAGCAAGGAAGGCTGTCTCGCTTCTTCTCACCTGCTCTGCGGGCATTGGGGTCTTTTGTCATACATGACAGATTCTCTCAACTGGCAGCGTGCATCACTCCACGGTGCTCTTGTGGGCACCAGCCCTTTCAAGAAAGAACAAGGCAAGGCTGCATCTCTGTCCCCACCACCAACCAGCTAGCAAAAAGAGAGACTCCATGCCCTGACCCCAATCGGCACATCTCCCTCCCGAGAGACCTGTTTGGGGACATCGGGCACAGATGGGTGAAGGGGGGCCATTCCAGTCTGGTGACCCTGGCCATTCTGACGTGCTCGTTCTGGCAAGAGCCCCCTACAACCCTCCCCAGGCAGCCCGGGCACGCGGTGAGACAAGGGCCACATCCTGACAAATATAGACTTCCACCCGAGGGTCCGCAGAGTGGGGCACAGTGAGGGCCAAGGCAAAGCCCTTTCTCCTGCAGCAGAATGGGCAAAATGCCCACTGGCCCTCACAACCCTGCTTGTGGGATGGGGTGGCAAGGCCCCAGATCAGTGCAGGGGGAGGCAGAAACTCAGCAGCTTCTTCCCGTGCCATGACCTGCGGCAGCCTCCTTGGCTAGCACCGCTCGCACCCTGGGGATGGGATCCGGGATCTGTGTCTCATGAAATAACCAACAAAGGCATCAGAGGAGAAGAGAAGGGAGAGGAGGGTAAAGACGTGACACTGAGAAGGCATGAGTATGCAGGGGGATGTGGGGCCCTGCTGGGCCCATCTCTGGAAGAGGCTGGCAGGCTAGTCCTCCCTTTGAGCCCTCGGTTACTTTGTAGGGGGAGAAAAAACAAGCCCTTGGGCAAGGCAGGGCACCTCCGCCTTCTGCCGTGAGAAACATCCCAAGGAGCCACAATGTCAACCCCATGGATCTCCCCCAAACAGGAAAGCACCCAGAGAGATCTCCCCACCCACCCGCCCTGCAAGTCCTTTCTGGCCTCTAAAAAAGGAAAGTCATGGACTCAAAGATCCCCCCACCCCACCTCTCTTGAGGGCTGGCAGAGAAGGAGGCCGCCCAGCCTGTGAAATCAGGAGCCCCCGCACTTCAAAGGCACCCAACTTTGCCTCTCCCATTACTGCCAGAGCACGCAATGTCCCTCCAAGGAGAACTCCCTGTAATATGCCCAACAGGGCAGTATAAAAAGGCTGGGGGGGTGGCCAAGGCAGCAACGTGCAGGGAATCTCAGCCCCCTCCCAAAAGTAAGCCACCTGCCCCTTCTCTTCCCTTCTGCAACTGCAGCGTCCTGATCCCGGGAAGACTCATTCCTGCACCCCAAAGGTGGGGGGGTGGGGAGGGGAGGGCAGCGGGGGGGAAGCAGCCCATCCTCCTGCTGGGCGGCGGCTGTGGCCAAGTTTGTCTTGGCCGTGCCGCCCTCAAGCAGTGGCCAGCTGCCAAGAGCAACTCTTGCCACAGAGGCCCCCACCTCAGCGCCAGGGCAGCTGGTCTGATCCAGCCCGGACTGAGCTTCCCTGACACACACACGCCCATCGCACCCCCACCAGCAGCCATGCTTGTAAGGAGCACTTTGGGGGCCACTCTCACCCATCACGCTTCCCCAAAGCCTGCCAGAGAAGGGGGCGCTCCCTCCTTCCCAGGTAACAGCCAAGGGAGGCTGTGATGATGGTTGGTTGCATCTGCGCAGTGAGGGGAGGCAGATAAGAAGGGAAGATGGGCTGAGGGGGGAAGATAGGAGAGGAGGGGGCACACCTGCAGAGGGGTTTCCCCAAAGGGGAACAAGGAGCCATGGAGCAGGGATCTGCTGGCACTCCTTCCCCACTTGGCACCAGCCCCCTTACCCCCTGCAGTCCTATTTGGGCAGGGCACAGGAACGCAGGTCCTGCTTCGGTCCCCAAGGTGGAAAGGAACAGCTCAGAAGAGCAGCTTCTGAGCACATGCAGAGTGCCTTCTGACCACCAGTCCCAGCTTCCACCCCCTCAGCCTTCTCCCGCTTGCAGAGGACTCACTACAGGTGCCCCCAGAGCTGTGGGGCAGTGGTGGCAGCCCCCACGGTCCCTTCTGAAGGGGCATCCCTGCCTGCCAGTGACTCTTCCTCACAAGGAGACGCCCGCTCTCTCATCATGCCATCACCCCTGGTTGGTCCAGCCGGCCTTCCACCTGGTGGGCGAGGTGGGCACAGGGAGAGGCACAGGGCAGAGAGATGCCAAGCAGGTGTAGCGTCTCTCTAGCACCCACACACCTGCTCTATCCGCAAGACTCTCCCCCCAGTGCCTACCACTACCACCAGGCATGACACCAGAGGGGTGTGCGGGCTGGGGTGGAAAAGTTTGACAATCCAGATGTGGTGGAGGAGGAAGAAACTGGCGGGGGGAAGGGGATGTATCCCAAGGGAAATGGAAAAGCCCCCCCCTTCAGTTCTTGCCGTTCTGCAGTTCCCGGCTGCAAGGCAGCAGGCACTGATACAGCCCAGCACTCCCCCCCCAAAAAATCCACCTGGCACCTGGGAACATCCCTTTTATGGGAGGGGCCGCTCAGGCTTTGAAGTCCCCCTCTACAGTACTCTCAGCAGGGTTTACAAGCACATCCTGCTGTATCAGACCGCCCCCTCACCTTCTCCTGCAGGTGGGGAATCCGTCTTCTCCTGCTCTGCCCCATCCTTCAGCCCTTACACCTGGAGGGGACAGGACACCCCCCCACACTGATAGGAGAGGTTGAAGCAGGAAAAGGATCGGCAAGGCAAGGGATGACGGGTGACTCAAGCAAGTAAGCCAAGCTGCACTGCACAGTCTAAGGAGAAACCACACACACCAAGCCAGGAAGACACAAGTGCGCCATGGGGTGGGGTGGGGTGGGGTGGGGTGGGCTTGGATTGGGTAGACCTCCTCCAAATCCCCCCAGCAAAATTTCTCCAGGGAACCAGAATAATTGGAGGGGGGGTGAAAACACTCCAGCTACCCACAGTCCTCCTGACGCCCACCTCAGTGCCTATGAACCGCTCCCCCACATTGGCACATAACACCCCCCGTTACACTGCCAGACAGACCAAGTCAAAAGCCCACCACACCTCCCACTCTCCCAGACAGGGGAGGGGGTGCACAGGAGCCTTCTCAGCCACAGTGCTCCTTGCTTACGGAGGGCAGAGGGCAGAAGGCCCCCCCACACACACTGCAGCCTCTCCCCAGCTGTGGACATTCACTAGTGAGCCCACGTGCCCACCTGCCCTGGTGCCTCCCCCCGCCCCCCGTGCCACCCCCTCCTCCCACAGAGCTCACTCTCCCTCCCTCCACCCCCACTGCCTCACTGGCCATCCGCTGGCCCTGGCCTGCCCCCTCTGCCTGGGGTGGGAGGTGGGGGTGGGCAGGCCAAGGCAAGAGTGGAGTCGCCCTTCTCAAAACTGGTCCCCATGTGGGGAGGGGGCAGAGAACTGCTGGTTCTCCAGACCATTCCAGCAGCATTGCCACTGGATGGACCTCCCCCCCAGTCAGGAAGGGGGGGCCAAGGCCAGGCACCCCGCCTGAACCCAGTGCCCCGCAAAGGGCCCCATCCTCCCCTGCTGCCCCACTGCTGGGCCCTGAACAGGGAAGCGCCTGGCCTGTCAGAAAGTGGGGGAGGGTGCACTGGGCCCACAGAATCCCAGAGCTGGACGGGACACTGTGAGGCCATCCAGGCCCCTCCTTCCAGTGCAGGAACATACCCTATGAACCCCTGACTCCTTCCCTCTGGCCCACTCCACCGGCTGAGTCTCCCTGGGGGCTGGCAGTGGGGCAGAGGCTCAAGAGCAGCAGGGAAATGCCCGGCCAAAGGCAGAGACTGAGCCAGCAAGGGGATGCGGAGAGGGCCCACATCTCTCCCCTTCCTACCTGTCCCCCACTCAGGGCAAGAATGCTTCTGTTCCTCAAATTGCCCTTCCATCAGTACACAAAAGGGGTGTCCCCTCCTTGCCCAAAGTCAACAGCACAGAGAGGGAGCACCCCTTCCTCCAAAACAGGCACATGGGGGGAAGTGAGGGGTTTGGGGGGCTCTTATTTTCCTCCGCTCTTTTACTGACCCCCCCCCCATGAACTCTGAATAAGCAGATTCCTTGACTTAATCCCAGCCTGTGACTAAAGTGGAGGGGGATGGGGTGGGGGGGTACTCCTGCGGATTAGGGACTCATAAACAAACTTCAGATTGTTCCGTGGAAAGCTGGGCTGAGAAGCTGCCCAGAACCCGGTTCTCACGGGATTGGAGAGAGAGGGGGTTCCCTGTGGCCCCTGCAGTCTTTCCTCAGCCCAGCACGTGAGGGGTTAAGGGACAGGGAGGGAGGGAGGGAGGGAGGGAGGGAGGGAAGGAAGGGAGAAAGCCCACTTGAGGTGTGGTCCAGGCTAAGCCCCCACAATTTCTCCCGCACAGGAAGGAAGGTGGCCTCTGAGCCTATGCAGAGTGCTTTGCCCCACCACCGTTTTGCTTTCACTGAATCTGGTTTCAAAGGCTGGGATCCCCCATCATGGGTGCATGGAGTAACAGAGCTGGAGGGGCCCCAGGAGGGCACAAGGCCAACCTCCTGCTCCCCAGCTGGGGCCTTCTTGGGAGCAAGAAGCCACCCAGCCCCTTTCAGAGGGCGTCCAAACAAGGAGACCCCGCACAGCTCTCCGTGCAATGGGTCCCACCGCTGAACCGCTCTTACCACCGGGAAGCTCCCTCCAATCCCCACCGGAAACCTACCCTCTTGTGCCCTTAAAACCATTAGACCGGGTCTTCCTGGGGGGGGGGGACAGCAGAGAACAGGTCTCCTCCTCCTCCCTGGGACTGCTTGAGATGTTTAAGGGTGCAATCATGCCATATCTCAGGGCAAAGAGAGTACCTCTGGACACGTGCAAAGCGTCCTTCACACACCTACCCCCTAACGGGATGGAGGTGGGTAACCTCAGGTCCAAAACGTCTGCCACCCCCCTCCCCATGACAAGCGTCTGAGGCCCGGCCCTAGTGAGGCACAGCACAGCCCATCATGCTTGCTTCCGCAGAGAAGGGGCTGCACCCTGGAAGGGGATGTGGGGTGGGGGACGCAGAAATGGAAGCTCAAGGGAGTGAAGACTAGTGGTCAGAGCAGGCACCAGTCGACTTTTCTCCTTGCACCTAGAGGAGCATTTGGTCTCCTGGGACCCAAAGGTGGGCCAGGTCAGCATTTCCTGAGCCCTCTCCCAACCCCAGAGGGGCTCTGGCTTGAAGCCACACTCTCCCTTATGGAATTGTGTTCTCTTCACCACTGGGGTGGGCGGCACCCCAGAGGCTACCAGCATGCAGCAGTGGGGGGACTGGGGGATGGGCACTCTGCACATGCTCTTCCGGTGGCCCTCTCCTTCACTCTCCCTCCCGCCCCCGTCTGCCTGGGCTGAGCTCAGCCTGGGAGGGCCCAGGAAGGCAGGGGTCTCCTGCACCCAAATGAGGTCTCACCCCCAAACACACACACGCAGACACACTGCAGGGCACCCAGCGCCCCTCCTTCCCTTACCCCTAACCTGCCTACCTTGTGATGACGCCACAGGAGAGGGGCCCAGAGCCAAGGGTTGCACAAGGGCCCTGCCTGCCCCCTCTGGGCCACAATGCCTTGGCTGAAGGTGCTGCTGCTGCTGCTGGTCCCTGGCTTTGGCATGGCAGGATCACGGTGGGGGGGGCTGAGCCACTATACGCAAACACGCACACACACACGCATCATTGGCTTGCTCTGTGCCTTAAGCTGGAGACAAAAGGCCCTTGTGAGGGGAAGTTGGGGGGCCTGCGTTGCTGGCCAGCTCAGCTACCTGGACTGGCCAAGGAACTCCCCCCACCTGCCGCCTCCCCTCCTGCTGGTCCACAGGCTGAACTTGGTCTTATTTGTGGGGGGGAGGCAGGGAAGGGGGTGTGCCTTTGCAAAGACTCCCAAAGTCACATTCCAGGGACGAGCCCCAACTGGCCCAGCCTGATCCGGTGGCTAAGGAGATTACAGGCCATCCGGCCGGCCAGCCAGTCACCACAGAGCCAGTCCGCCCTCCTTCCCCCCTCCCGGTAAGCACTGCCCACTCCAGGCTCTGGTTGGAACCTCAGGACCCCCCCCCCAACATACACTCCTTTAGCAAAGAAGGCTTGCCGGCAGGCAGAGGGAGGGAACTGTCCTCTGACTTCCCAGCAACCTCTCTCCCTTCCTCCCTCCCTCCCTCCCTCTCTCTCTCTCACACACACACACAAACACACACACAGAGGGTGGCTGCAAGAGAAGTCCCTTCCTCTCCCTCAGCAGGGGGACAGTGCGCACACACGCATGCAAGCACACAGGCCCCCACCCCACTCGCATACGCACCCATGCAGCCTGCCTCACCAGAGGCAACTGCAGGACATGTGTTGGGGGGCAGGGGAGAGGGATCCCATCTTCCCTGATGGGCCAGGTCCACCGAGGGCCCCCACCCTAGGTGGTGCACCCCCTGAGCTGGAGCTCTTCCTTACCCCCAGGCACTCTGCACATGTGCAGGGGGCACATCTTTGGCATTAGGCAATAGAAGCTAGGTCACCCTCCATGGTCTGGAAGAGAGAAGGCAGGGAACATGATGCCCCCTTCTCTTCCCTCACACACAGTTGTGAACACACCCTCAGGGCATGGGGAGGGGGAGGGAGGGAGGGCTCCATGGCCAGCCCCCTCCTCTGGCTCACCCAGTGCCCCTTCCCCGATTTGGCCCAGGAAAGAAAGTGGCCAAGGGGGGAGCAACGGAAGAGGGCAATTACGTTTTATGGCTCCAAGAACTGAATGATCTCAAGAGGGCAGTGTCACCTCCACCCACGGGTGTCAGCCTCACCCCGGATGAAGCCCTCCTCCCACCTGAGTGGCAGAGGGTGTGAGGAAGAGGGGAGGGATCACACCCATGGCCTTCAGTGGCCCCCTTCCTTCCCCAGCCCGTTACTGGCCAAAAGACCACACATGCAACCTCCACCTTATTGTGAACCACACAAAGAGCCCAACGGGGCTTGTTATTCCTGTATCCTCACAGTGGGCTAAGAAACGGTTAGCCTCAGGCAGCCCAGGAAGGAGGGATTCAAAGCCAGTGCCCCACTTGCTCCTTGCCCAACCCTCTTGCCCACTGGGGGACACAAATGAGATCAAGAGCTATGCAAGTGGGTCTCCTTGCCCAGGCTGGAGAGGCAGGTGCCACAGCCCCCTTGAATCAGTCCCACAGGCACCAGAATGGTCTCCTTCTTCCCCACATGAGCCCCCTGGGTACGAGTGCAAAGTGGCCCTCTCTCCAAGCCCCAGAGCATGTGCAAAGAGCACAGAGCAAGACCAGGGGCCAGGTAGAGTGTGGGAGTCCTTTCTGGCTGATCTTTTGGGGCCAAGGGTGTGGAACAGCTGCCCAGGGCAGGCAGAAGGGCAACAGGGCAGGAGTCCTGCAAGGTATGGGACACAAGGGGGGGTCCTGCAAAGCCACCCACTCAGGAGACACCCCCCTGACCCTCTTGGTCCCTCAGCATCAGCACCCATGGCACCCACACCGTTGCCAATTTGCACACAACGCCTCAAGTCCACCCCCCACAAACTCCACAGTTCCCCCAGAGGTGCTGGGGCGAATCCAGCCAGTTCATTCCAAAGGGCTCTGGAGCCATAGGGGCCAAGAGGAGAGGCAGACATTTGGGAAGAGATCAGTTTGGCTTTAGGCAACTGACAGTGGACCCGAAGGTGTGTGTGTGCACACACAACCACTGACACTGGTGGGAAAGGAGGCAGCACTGGAGAGGACAGTGCCTCTCTTAAGAGGGGCTACTCAATTCTGGGGAGCAAGGCCCCCCCTCAATCTGCTGCTGGGATGAGTTCCTCTGAACGGGGCTGGTCTTATACCTGAGCAAATGTGAAGAGCATTGCACTGTAAATTTCACGAAGGCGCCAGACAAGACCATTTTATATGCCACGTTATAAAAGATACCATTTATGTTATTTTGAGCAGTAAAATAAGTTAAGGTTGCAGCGAGTACTGCAAGTATGGCAAAGATTCTCAGTGGTTTCAGCATGCCCAGAAATGTTACAGGCAGCTGCCCAACAGGAGCAGTCACCAAGCACACCCAGCCCGGCTGTGAAAATGGGCACCCAGCGGGCAGAAAGTCTGAGCCAGGAAAGGTTGGGCTTGGCCTCTCTGTAACCACAATGAGGGCTAGAAAGTTGTTTGCCCAACAACCGTGAAAGCAGCTCCAGATATTCGGAAACCAGGGCTTTGATCCAAGCTACCCATCCCGCGCTTGCACAATTAAGTTGCACGGAATGAGGCTTGGCTAAGTCGTGTGACGTGAGCAATCCAGCGGAGCGCCAAGCACAGCTCACTGGGGAATGCCACGGAGCAGGCCCTGGCTCTTAGCTGGGCTCAAAACCAAGCTGTACCAGAGAACCCACCCCACCCGGATGAGCCAGGAGGAGACCCAGAAGGGACCGCTCCCTTTCGGAGTCGGGGGGCAGAATGCAGCTGGCTCTTGCCGGGCGGTGCCTCTGCCCATTCCCTGGACTTGAGGTTCCACCGGGCAGAGAGGTGCCAGGGCCAAGCCCCCAGGCCTCACCTTTCTTAACATGCAAGGCGGAGGGGAGAGAGAGAACCTTGGAAGAAGTAGGGGGATCTCCTTCATTGGAGGTTTTTAGAGAGAGTCTAGGGGGCCACCTCCGGGGGAGGGGCTGGTTTTGCAGTGGATTTCAGGCAAATAGTGTTGGGACGGTTGGACCAGAGGACCCCTACAGGTTCCTTCCAACTCCAAGGTTTTACGATTCTAGGCAGGGAGACCCTGCTGAGCCCCACGGCAAACAAGGTCCTCCAGCTGTGCCCCGCACTCAGGAATGGCTGGATGCCTCTGACCCATCCACCGCTCCCCGCAGTTCCCTCCATCCATCCCCTGCCTCACTTGGTGGGGGAGGGGGCAGCAGGAGTGCCCGGGCGGCATCCTCTCCAGAGGGAGACCGGCTGGGCAGGAGAGGGGCACACCCAGCCGCAGGCAGGCGGAGCAGGAGGCACCCAGCGCCAGTTAAAAATAGCTCCCCTTCCCCGCCCGCCTTCCTCTTCCACCAGTGAGTAAGAGGATCCTGAGGATGAATCACGAGTAACCCTCCGAGGCGGACGGCATGTGGGCACGCGCAGCCAGGAGGAGAGGCGCTGCGAGGGAGCCAGCGGGCCGGGAACAACCAACGGGGCCCCTTCCGACCTGCCCACCTCCCTTGGCCTGCCGACCCTTCTTGGTTGCCCCCCCCAATTCAAGCCAGACAGACTTTTTGGGGAGGCGGAGGCTGGCTCCCTCCCTCCCTCCCTCCTCCTCAGACACCGCAGAAAGAGAGGGCGGCACTCTCAAGGCCCCCTCCTCACCCTCCCCAAAATAATCCAGGCCACTGCTACACCTTGGGGAAGAGCTAAGCCAGGGGCATGGAAGAGGAAAGTCACTTTGTACATGCCCAGAGGGCTCTCACTTGCCCCAGCAGCAACAAAGCTCATGTGGCAGACAGCAAGGGCTTTTGTACGCCTCCTCAGTATCTCCGGCATCCTTTGCCTCATCTATGTCTGCAGGTGCCATCCTGGCCCTGGAAGGGGGGCCAGGGCAAGCAGAGACTAGTGGTAGCCCACGGCTAACAAGAGCCCAACTGCACCGCCAGTGGGTGTAAGCAACTGAGACACCCAAACAGACCAGGTTGTCTCGGCCCAGCCAGGGACTTGCCAGGAACATCACGGGTGCTGGTCAAGCAAACACGCAACCTTGAGCATGCACAGAGTGCCTTTCTTTCAGCTGGCCTCAACATGCAGTCTTTTGTGAGAAGGCAGGTATTTTTCCGGCTATCAGGACAGGGCTGAGCCCCTGTTCCCCCAAGTCCCCCACAAGGCAAAGGGGGGGCCCTCTTGCCTCTACGCCCACCCGCCAGCCCCCCTCCCAGACAGAGCTCCTCTCACCCCTCAGCTGGTCCGCCACAAATGCCTTAGACGCCCTGGGGGTGGGGTGGGCTCGGGGTGGGGGGTCAGTGGGCCTCTCTTCCCTCCGGTGCCCCAAGGTAAGGCCCTCACCTGCCTGCCTGAGCCGCTCGTGCCCGCCAGCCAAGAGCCAGCGGCAGAAAAAACTGGCAGCGCTTTATACCTGAGCGCCCAGGGAAGGCAAGGGGAGGGGGGAGCGGGAGGGAGGGGGAAGCGGGGAGGGGGCAGCAACTGCGGCAACACCTCACCTCTCTTTGTTCCGGCAGCGGTTCTGAGACTCGAGTGCTACTCTCCCCAAACAACCTTCAGGGTGCCAAATCTCTACAGTCGCTGCTTAGCCGACAACGGCCGCACCTCCCTCGGAAACACTCACTCACACACTTCCCCCCCACACACACACTGTTGCTCACTGCAGGGCAGTGAGGGCAGGAGGGCACCGCCTCTGCCGGCCCCCCAGGATAGCAAGCCAAGGCCTCGGTTTCTCTAAAACGGGGGCAGGAGTCCGGAGGCTCTCCTCCTCCTCCTGCTTGTGAAATCACTCTGCACATGCCCAAAGCACTTCTGTGCTCCAAGACAAGTCCCGCCATTCATTGACAAAAAGAACCAGCAGGGCCTGGGCTGCCACCCCAGTGCAGCAGGTGGGGTGGAGAAAGAAGACAGCGCATGGTGTCCGGCGGGGGGCCCTTTGGGGAAGGGAAGCAAGTACTGGGGGGGCCGAAGGGAGAGGCCCCTGGGCTCAGAGGCCAGACCCCTGGGACACCCTGTGGGCATCAGAGCACACACAGAGAGGGAAAGGGGGTGCCGGTTAGTGGCTGCTGCCGCCCCCGCCCTCCCCTTCCTCTCCCTCTGGGACATCCAGCCCCTGCCCCCCTCCCCTGCAGTTCCATCCTTGAGCCACACAGCCCACCCGCCTTCACTCCTCCGTTTCTGCTTCTCTCCCCCCATCCCCCCACTGAATTATCTCCCCCCACCCATGCAGACTAGAACAACCCGCCAGGCACACCCGGAAGCCCCCCTGCCCAATCCCACAGCAGGGGGGGCCTTCCCAGCCTTCCTTGCTGTTTGCTGAAGAAAATGACTGTTTGAGGCCCAGGAAGTGCTCCTCCAGCAAGGTAGGACCCCCCTGCAGCACACACACACACCTATCTCTGCCCCCCCAATGAAAATGAAATTGCCGTTTGCTTCCACAACTGCTCTGCATAATTGACAGGAGGGCACCCCTGGCCATGCCAGTACCCTCCCCCGCCTGGCACCACATCCATCAAAGGTAGAACAAGGAACCTGGGACAAGGAGAGGTCCCCCCGGCAGAATAGTCCCAGCAGGAAAACCAGAGAGAGGGAGGCAGGAAGGGGGTCTCCCCCACCTGAACCCCAAGACCAAGAGGGTCAGCAGGGCACCAGAATAAAAGACCCTCCCACCCCACCCGCGGCTCAAAGGAGTCTTTGGTGCAACGGCAGGCAGCGGGGCGTGCATGCTTCCCTGGGCCTCTGCCCCCCCCCACAAAACACAGGCACGGCCCCAACAGCAGCCTCCCCTCCCCCACTGCGTAAGCAGGGAGCAGCTGGCCTCAGGCAGCAGCCACCACATCCCACTAATGCCAGGCTTGCAGTCTAGCTGCCCAGGCCCTCCCCACCCCTGCCCCACTGGCTGGCTAGTAGGTAATTACCCCCAGTGCCCCCCCTCGCCTGCCCCCTGCACAGGACCTTCCTGCAGGGGGGAGAGAAGCAGCCCTCTGCCAGAAGACCAGCCCCCCGGCCCCCCACCTCTGTGGTCCCACCCCTTGCAGTGGGGGGAGCGCAAAGGCGCAGCAAGAGCTCCCCACCCTGTGGGCCTGGCCCCCAGCACCAGGAAGATGGGGGGGCTGCTGGGCTCTACTTGCGCCCCCCACAGCACAGTGAAGAGCCAAGGCCACCTCCCTGCCCCAGCCTCCTGCTCTGGCCAGCAGCCACAGAGCACCACAGCCCCACTCGTGTGCCCCTGCTTGCCAGAAAGACGCGGCGAGGAGTCGGAGACAAGGGAAGGTGGATGGCACCCCTTCCCACAGCCTGGAGGGTCCCAACGAAGACACTCTGCAGGTGCTCAGGAGCTCTCCCTTTGCCCTGTGAGCCACCTCAAGGGAAGGAGGCGGGGGGGTGAGCCCCTCTTCTAAGAAATGGGGAGTGGAGCCCCTCAGGAGATGCCCTCCAGCCCACACCTTGCATGTAAATGGTGGAGACAGACCCATGGATGGACAGCCGGGGACCTCCTACCTCAGAGCCCCTTCCTCACTCTAGCCCCCCTCGTCACCTCCCCAGAGGCCAAGGGGCCCTAGGTGGGGGGAAGGGGAGAGGGATGTGGTGGCCAGGCTGGGCTCCCCGGCCAACTCTCCTCCCCTGAGACGCTGGAGGACACCTCCACCCCCACCCCCCGCACCCCACAGTCCTACCCAAGAGAGCCCCCATGGGCCTTCCTGTTGCCCTCAACTCTGAGCACAGACTGTGAAGCCAGAGTGGGCACTGGCCCCTTGGACAGCATGTGGTCATTTCAATCACCCCAACTGCACCCCAGGAGCGCCCACAGACAGCAGGAGGGGCTGTGGGCACCCTGGCAGAAGCTGCAGAACTGCCCTGTGCCAGGCTGGGTGGGGCTGCTCTGCCCCAGGAAAAGCAGAAAGAGAAAGCGGGTGGGCTTGCCGGCCTTAGCGCTGCCGGCCCTCCAGGCTCCACTCTGCCCCCTTTGCTGTCCAGCCACCAAGGAGACGGGGTGCTGAGCCCCGCTTTCTGGGCTCAGATCCTGCAGCTGAGACTGAGTCAGCCCCGCATACGGGGGGGGGGTGTCTGCTAGTGCAGTTCCCAGGGAGCGGCCCACCCAGCAGGGCTGTGAGTGTAGCACCTGGCCAGAAAACGCTGGAGGGGGGAGGGAAGGGGGAGGCGATCCAGCTGGAGGAAAGGGCAAAGTCACCCCAGTGGACAGAGAAGAGTCCAAGCTGCTCAGAAAAACGCCAATTTCCTTCTGCCCGTGTGCGCATGTGTACACCTCCCACCACACACATGCTCTCCCCGCTCCTGCCCTTGTTTCCATTTCTTTTTTCAAAAAATGATTTGTTTCCCGAAAGTGTCCAAATCCTCACTGCTCTTGTTCAACCCTAACTTGCTCCAAAGCCCCCTGCCCAGGTAGACCCCCAGGATCTTGGCAGAGCGCAGCTCCCATCATCCCTGGCCACAGGCCTGAGTCTGACCATGCGCCTGGAGGGTGGTCCCAGCCCACTGCCCCCCCCAAGACATTTCAAAGTCACCAAGAGACACCGTGGGAGGGAGCCTGAGCAGGCTTCTGCCCCAATGCCTCACCAAAGGATGCAGGCCATAGAGCACTGAGGCTGTGGGGGCGGGAGGCCCAGGTGAGACTTGGGCGGGCACTGATGTTTCTGGAGGAGGCAGAGAAAGCCAGAATGGGTGCAAGTTTGATACCCTGCTGGCTCTGAGAGGGACACCACGAACCCCCAAAAGCCTTGACTCGGGGGGGAGACAAAGCCCAAGGATTGCCTCGACCCCACAAGCTCTGTGCCCCAGAGAGCCACAGAAGATCCCCCAAATGAGGAGGCTGCTTGAGGAGTAAGAGGTCTTTAGGTGAATGAATGCCCACTGCCTGAACCCCCTCAGTAATCCCAGAGAACAGAAGGGGAGAATGTAATCAGAGACCCCCACCCACCCCTTGCCATTGCCATAGGCACTGGGCTACTTGCCAAACTGCGGGAGAGGTGTCCAGATCCAGCCTGGCACCAGGTAGCCTGGGAAGGCCAGGGAATGGGGGGCTTTGCAATGGAGGCGGATGGACAAGCCGTGGGCCCAGGCTCCCCCCACCGCTGCCCCACTGGCCATTCCTGGCCACCAGACAAGCCTCCAGCTGGCACCAAAGCCTCCGACACTGCAGGAGTGCAGCCTAATGAGCTGAGCCAGCCGTGGGGCCGGAAGCACTCACAGGGGAGGGGGAGGGGAGGAGAGAGAGCGGAGGGTAGGGGAAGCCGGCCCAGCTGGCCACGCGCGTCATGTCTGTACTCTGCTGCCCCTCAGGACCTGCCCTGGCCGGCTCAGAGACACAGCCGTGCGCACAGCCCTGCCTCTCCGTCTGGTCAAGGGGTGGGCAGAAAGGAGGGGGCCCAGCCACCCCCACACCCACAGGTCCTCCGACTCAGGACTGGTGAGCAGATGCCTCCTGCTCCGACCCCCACTATGGCGTTGGAAGGGCACCTCAAGACCATCCTGCCTGGCCCCCCAGGCTCGCTCCCCAAGACTGCTGGCTGGCCAAAGCCCCTCCAGGACTTCCCCCAAGCTGGGCTTTTCCGGGGCAACAGTCCTCCTGCGCCTGCTGCCTTCTTGGCCACCTGCTCACAGCTACAGCTGGCCAGAAATTCTCCTGGGCACAGCCCACCAGAAAGAAACGTCTTCCCCTTGTGAAAGGCAAGGGAAGGCAAAGCCCCTGACTCCCCCACCCCACCCCACTCCCCAAGGAAAATGGCTCAGGTGGGGTTCCCCAGCCGGCAGGCTGCCATCAGCGGCCCCTGGCTTCCGCGACCGTGAGTCCATCGCCTCGGACTCCTCTTGGTTCCCCAAATTCTCTGTCACTGCACAGCATCTCCTTTGGGTCCAGCCAACCCACCCCCCAAGCATTGCTCCCAAAGCGGTCAAAGGAGACAACAGGCACATGCTCATGCAGGTGCGGCTGCACGCACACCGAATCCACCCACCACACTGGGGCAGAACCTGCACGTATACAGAAGGCAGACTGCGTCTGCTCACCACTTTTTAACATTTTCCCCAAAATCAGCTCGGCCGCTTCCACTGTACTCGCTGTTCCAGCAGATGGCAAGTCCACGTAGGAAGGCAACAGATGTGGCACTGATCCCTCTTCACAGACAGAGAAGAGGGAGGCCGGGCAAGAAAAGTGCCCTGTAGAAGGCTGTGAAAGAGTCCCTCCTACCTGCCTGCCCTCCTGGGTAGGGACTGGAAGTTGGACCCCCCCAAGCCAAAATCCACCTCTCTCTGTGCCTACTAGCCTCTTTCTTGACTGCATTCCCATCATGTCGAGGGAGCAATGACCTCCTCCCCCTCCTCCCAGCTCCTCTCAGGGCCAAACAGAGAAAGAGGGGCTCAATGGCAGGACCCCCCCATAAGCCCTTCCCCCTTTCCAGCCCCACCGCCCTTTCGGAGCCTCTGCCCAGTCTTCCCCACTTCCATGCACTGTCTGCCTCCCATGCAGGGAGGGAGCCAGCCGTGGCCATGATCCGTCCCACACAGAGCGGCAGGGCAGTGCATGCCCTCTGCCTGCCCCCCTGGCACAGGCAGGGCACCCACTGGGCTGTGGGCAAACCACATTCTTCATCTCGAACGAGCTGAGTAATTGCGGCTGGATTTTTCCCCAAACCAACCCCATGGCTTGGCCAGAGGACGCAATTACGAAACAGCCCCCCATCACCATCCCTGCAGAAGGGAAAGGAAGCAGATTGCAGCTGGCACAACCTAATCCTCCCCACCTTACAAACCGCAAAAAAAGCATGGGGGGAGGGAAGTCCACTCTCCCAGCAGACTAGGGCTGTGTCCCCCCCAAAACGCCAGTGGGGGCTTCAGAGGAGAAAGGAGTGGCCCCAACTCCCTCCTTCCCTCCCTCTCAAATAAGTTTCACCACTCACCCCACCTCCCACCACACACCACCCTCCCCACCCTGGAAGAGCCCCAGAGAGACCCCTGTCCTCCCACCCCACGAGACTGAACACAAGAGACCCCCCCATCCACAAAAGCCAAAACTCAAGAGCTCCTTTCTCCTGCTAGATGGCTCAGACTCACTTGGCCCCTGTGAGTGGAACGGGGGGGTGAAGCAGGAGCCCCATGAAACCCCAAAAGGAAAGATATGGGGAGAACAGCCTCTGACGTGGACATAGGGGCCGGGTGAGGCAGCCAGTCTTCCTCAGGAGGAAATGCCCCTGAATCCAGTGGCAGGATGTTCCAAAGGCCATTGCCCTGGAGGAACCCATCATGCCTTTGCTGCAGAGGGAACCCTTTGCAGAGATGGGGGGCAGGGGACCCACAGATCCCACCTCACCTGGCAGTTCAGAGCAGCCCATTCTGTCACCCAAACTATGGCATCAGACATATTTTTGAAGGGATGTCATGTTGAGGAGGAAGCGGACTTGTTCTCTGCTGCTCCAGAGACTAAGACAAGGAGCAACAGATCCAAGCTGCAGGAAAGGAGATTCCACTTGAACCTCAGGAAGAACTTCCTGACGGCCAGAGCTGTCTGGCAGCAGAAATGCTGCCTCGAAGTATGGTAGAGTCTCCTTCTTTGGAGGTTTTTAAGCAGAGGCTGGATAGCCATCTGTTGGGAATGCTTTGATGGGTGTTCCTGCATGGCAGAAAGGGGTTGGACTGGATAGCCCCTGGGGTCTCTTCCAATCTATGACTATGATTCTATGATATCCCTCCCCATGGCCAGAACCTCGCCCCAGGATGGGAGACCACAGCTGTGCATGCACACACACACTCTCTCGCTCGCTTGCTCGCTCACCTCCTCCTTGTCCACCTGGCGGGGGACCTGCAGGGTCTCCAGTGCTCAGCACGGGTGGGGAGCTGCTGCTTCAGGCTGGGCCATTCCGGAGGGCTGAAAAGAGGGTCCAGGAGAGGGTGACTCACCACCTTGCCTGCTCCAGAGCTGCCCTCCCACGCCCCTGTCCCTGGGACACCCCTTCTCCCCAGAGGCCTCCCTGGAGAGTGAGGGGCAGTGTGGGAAGCCCCCCCAGTGGGAGCCAAGGGAACAGGAGGAGGAGGGCAGACAAGGATCCCCTGGGTCCCAAAGGGCCACATGGTTGCATGCCCCATGGGGGCTGGACACAGACAGGACAGGAAAGACCAAGACGCCTTCAGTCTGGACTGGACCCCAGCAGGAGGTGGGGGGGTCAGTGGGGCCTTTAGCCCTTTGCCCCTCACGCTGTGGTCCTGATCCAGATGGGGGAGCTGCCCTGCAATCTGCCTCGAAAGGGCCCACGAGATCAGCTGCCCTCCTGGGGCATAATGGGACCCAATCTGATGGATTCAAACCGGCAGGAAAGGCAGCTCTGAGCCTGAAGAGGAACCTCTGGTCGTCCAGTGGTGGAACCGGGAACAACTACGGGAAGTGTTGGGTGGTGGCTTTTACCCAGCACCTGGGCACCCCCGCCCCCATTCGGATGCTTTAGCTGGGGGTCTCCTGCACTGGTGGGGGCTGGACTAGATGGCCCTAATGCTCTCCCAGGATTTTTGTGATCCCTGCCAGGGAAGCAGAGGTGATCGCCCGTCCTGCGGCTCAAGGGGGCATGGTGCCAGTCAGCCATCCAACCAGCCCAGTCCCTGTGGGTGCGGGGTCTCCCAGAGGCAGTGAGGCCCAGGACTCCCCCTGCCCATGAGCCCTGCCCTGTCCCGCATCTGGCAGAACGCGATCTGCCCAGGGAAGGGAACAGAGAGAGAGAGAGAGAAAGAGAGAAGCAGATCCCACCCAGAACAACTGCTCCCCTGAGGACACACAGAGTGCCAAGCAGTGCCCTCCAGGCCCAGCGTCCCTTCGGACAATGTGTGGTCGTTACTTTCGCCAGGACTGGGACAATGGCAGCTCAGCTAACCCCCGTCCTCTGCAGTTGGCATGGCAGCCACGGTGCCACACAACAGCCTGAGCAGCCAGGACCAAGGGTCAGGTCCTGCCTGGAAACTGTCCCCCAAAGGGGAGGTAGCCTCCTCAGAACAGGTTGAGTGCCCCCCCGGCGCTGTCCCTCCTCCCTTTGATCCACCCTCCCCAGGGGCCTCCCCGTGAAGGCTCCCCGTGTCAAAAGGGGAGGGCACAGGGGCCAGGGACAGGCAGGCAGAGAATCCCCCCAGTCACCACAGGAAGGGCAGCTGGGCCACAATCTTGCACTCCCCCCATGCCAAACTCCCTCCTGCAGGGCAACGCAGACCCAAAGCCTCCTTGGCCTCATGTGCCCTTCCTGCCCCCGAAGACAACATAGCACCCAAGAGGACGTGCGGCCTCCGGGGCAGCCATGACATGACCATGGCAGGTTCCCCACTCCTCCCCCACAGCCAGTGGCCAAGCAGACACGGGGCAAGGATGGCAAACCCCCAGTGTCCTTCCTCTCCCCCCACATCTGCCATCAAAAGGTTCTCTCGTCCTGGCCATGCAGGTTCTGCTCAGCCATCATATCCAGCACCCACCACTAGACATCCCTCCCCTCCTCCTCCTCTTCAGGACAGTCTGATTGGCCTCCACGGGCCTTTGCCACACTCTGTGGCAAGGACGTCTTGTGGCAAGAATACACCAAGAGCCATCACTCCCCGCAGGGGCCTTGGCTGGAGGAAGCGCTCTGGCCCAGCGAACCCAGACCGGCCCCCGGCCCGCCTGGTCTCAGCAGAGCCCCTCTGGGAAGCCCATGCCAGGCGCGAAGGGCAGAATGCCACACCCCAAGGCCCCCATGCCTCACCCCAGAGGATTGCCGGGAGGGAGCAGACCCACACAGGACACCGCCTCGCCCCGGCCCCCCTTGGACCCCCCCGCCTCTCTGCAGCCATCCTCCACAGGGGAGCTGGAAGGGCCCTGTGCGCTCTCCCAGACATCTTAAATGTCTCCCAGGAGACATTTAAGAGGGACACCCTTCCTGCCCTTGAAAGGGAGACTTCGCAACCTCCACCTGTTATCTGGATCGGATAAGGTGAGCGTCACAGCCCCGCCTGACACCTGCACACACAGCCAGGCGTGAGCGTGCAAATACACACATGCACACACACCCCGGCCAGCCAGTCTCCTCTGAAGGGCTTGGAAGGCACTCAAGGTTTAATCTTAATCTCTCCTCTGGGCACAAGTAGTGTTTAACTTTGGCCTAATCAGAACCCCGTGGCTCCCCCCATCTTTGCCAGGCCCCGGGTGGGGGGGCAAGGAGCAGTGCAGTGGCCGCTCAAGGGCACCCAGAGGGGGGGTGAGGTGGGAAGGAGGAGCCCACACGGATCCCAGCCTAACCGGAGCTCAGCCAGGGGACCTGACACAAGCCCTGATGACAAGGATTCTCCTGAGCAAGTGCAGACGGCCACGCTCTTCCCCAGTCCAGCACCTCCCCTGAAATCAATTGGGAGGGAGGGGTAGGGGGCAGTTCCTGGAGGGAACAGGGTTGCAGCCCCACTTCACTCCACTCTGCTCCCCCTTTTTCAGGACCTTTGAGGGCTAAAACAGTTTCAGCCGCAGTGTGGCCACTGCAGGGGTCCTGAGACCCTCCAGGAAGAAGGAAGGAAAGAAGGAAGGAAAGAAAGGAAGAAAGGAAGGAAGGAAGGAAGGAAGGAAGGAAGGAAGGAAGGAAGGAAGAAAGAAAGAAAGAAAGAAAGAAAGAAAGAAAGAAAGAAAGAAAGAAAGAAAGAAAGAAAGACAAACAGCACAAGAGGCAGGCAGGCAGGAGGCGAAAGAGGAGAAAATTCCAAGAGGCCTCGGAAAGCTGGCGGCAGCTCAAGACAAACCCTCGGCAGCGAAATCAGGGAAAGGCAGGCGGGAGATCATGGAGGGGGATGCAGGAGGAAGCTGGCTCCTTCCACACCTTTATCCTACCAACAGTCCACCTGGGGGCCCTCCTCTTTGTGCCCCAAGTTCAACAAGAGGGAGAGATGCTGAAGGAAAGGAGAGCCATAAAGGCTTAGAAAGCTGGGCATGGGGGGCACAGAAAACCCCTTCCCCTCCTCTGACAGCACCCAGGTGGGATTGCAGGGCACAGAACTGCAAGGCCACCCCACCCCTGGACTCACAAGATGACATGCAGAGCACCTTGGGGGAAATATATGGCCCCCGTGCCCAAAGGAGACGCCTTGTCCTTGCTGAGCGTGCCTTGCCAGGATCAAGCCACAGGAAGGGAGGGGGGTTCAGCCGCTGTACCCCATTCAAGCACAGGTCGGGTGGGGGAGCTGTCATCAAAGCCCCTCCTGTGCTCTGTACTGGGAAATGGTTTGAAAGTTCCCCCAATTGTCCAATGACCTCATGCCTCCTGCCCCGTGAGGCCTGCACCCCCTCCAATGAGGCCCCTTGGCGCTTCTGCTCTAGAGTTCATTGGGGGGGCTGACAGGGAGTCACAGCAGCCCCCTGCAGGACTTGGGTGGGCTTGTCCTTCAGCACACACCTCACGTCCCAAATTTTGTATTTGCATTTTTTACTTTTTGTGAAAAAAGTAAAGCTCAAAATGGCCCCTGTCCAACAGGCAGTGTGGGGAGGACGTTGTCTCTCCCCGACCCTCCGGCTACTTTGGTTGTCTCCCCGACCCCCTGGCTACTTTAGGCCCAGGAAAGACCTCTGTTAAATCAGGGAGAAAGCAGGAAGTGAACCGTTCATTTACTTCTTGGGTGTTTATTTTCTTAAAGGTGCCCCTTCCATAGCAGAACTACCATCCACAACAATAAGCCCTCTAGAATGATAGAATCCTAGAATCCCAGGGCTGGAAGAGACCTCACGGGCCATCGAGACCCACTCCCCGCCTGCCTTGCACACTCAACACGCACTCAAAGCACCTCCAGCAAATGGGTTTGGGGGACACTGGCGGAGTTTTAAAAAACCTTTCTGGGGTGCTGGGGACCCCCAAAACATCTGAGTAATGCACTTCACTTTGAACGTTTCAAGATTTCTAACTCCTTTTCAACAAGGGGACCTCAAAGCTGTTTTTAATCCGCCAAATCAAACACAGCCACTCAAACCATCATCGTAAAAGAGCAGCAGGAGGAAGAGGAGGAGGAGGAAAAGGAGGAGGAAGAGGAGGCAGGCCTGGGGAAGAAGGGCACTGCCCCGTCTTCCTCGGAAAGCCGCGAAGGAAGGTGCTAACAGGCCTCCACTGCTATGAGGTGGTCACCGAAAAGTCCCTGCTCCTCAGAACCTGATGGAACTGCAGAGAAGCAAGGAGGCTTCCTCAGCTGAGACTGGGGGAGGTTTAGACGTGAGGAGCTGCTTCCTTCAGGCCGTGTAGGCCAACCAGCCCCTGAAGAGAGCCTGGAAACTCGGTGGGTAGCCCGGGGGGCGGCTTTGGTGCCAGAGTGGAGCTCTTGGCAACCATCTCATCTCAGGGCTCGGAGGGCAGAGTGGGCCAAGGAAGAGCAGGGAGGCAATAGGGACCTTCCCTGCCTGCCCTGCTTTCAGGGTGTAAATTTTGGTGTAAATATGGGACCAGTGGACTTGGCCAATCCCATTGGCAGGGGGATGTGGGTGCCCTTGAGGTTGAAAAGCCTCCGCCCACTATACCAGAGAGTGTGGCATGCCACCAAAAACCAATCCCTCCAAAAAGCAGTGGAAGGGAGTGGCGATGGCCCATCCTGTGCTCCCCTTCTGAGGTTTTCCACTGGGACCCCTGTCTGGCCATGGGGGGAGGGGCTCTTTGAGGCCCAATTCGGCCACAGAGGAGGTGGCACGCGTGTTTCCATTGGCCCTCTGCCACTTTCACTTTTGAGTTCCATGCCACAGGAATGGATGGTGCCATCCAAACCTTATAGGAAGATTCGCTAACACAGGCATTTTGCCAGTTAGAAGAAGAACACTCAGAGCTGGGTACCAAAGAGAAGACTGCAACGACAAAAAGGCACACTGGAGTGAAACCAAAAACCCTCAAATGCTCCAGTGGGGACAGAAGCAGCCAGGGCTTGGAATGGAACAAATGCAACTTCCAGCAGAAACCCTCTACAGCCTGCAGTTTTCCCCTGCGCTTGGAAGGCAATGCCCGACTGGGGGCTCAACAGGAGAGAGCCCTGCTTCAGGTGGGGGCTGTCGAACTAGGCAATCCTCCCTGTGCAGAGATCATCTTGCTCTCTCATCCTTCAAGTCACTGAGAGATGGCAGCCCTCAAGCGAGGGCAGAGACATTAAAACAAGAAATGAGGGACTGTTCAGAAACGCCGTCCACACCACGCTCTCCTCTCACCAGGGAAATTGGAAGACCCCGTCCCCAATTCAAAGTGTAGAGTTCCCCCAGGCAGGAGAGAAGGTGCCAGGCAAAGAGGCTCTGGGAAGCTCTGCCCGCCCTCGCGATGCCACCAGCCCTCGCCACAGTGTCCCCAGCCATGCTACATGCCGGAACGCCCCAATGTCACCAGGTCCCTTCCTCCAGCAGAGAGAGTTGTTACCCCACACCTTCATCTGCTCAGAAGGGGAGAGGAGGCTGCAGGGGGCCACCCGCTCTGGTGGCAGGGCTTGAGCAGGAAAGCAGGCACCTGGCTGCCGCCTGCCACAGAACCAGGGAGCCAGAAAAGCAAAGGGGTGAATACAGGGAGGCAGCTGGAGAAGGAGAGCGGAGGAAAGTGGAGTCATCATCTCTCCACCCCCAGCCCACTCACATCTCCAGCACCAACCTGAGCCAGAGAACTGACCCACGGACAGGAGACGCTCCACGACGCTCAAGCAAGTGAGCCCTGCCACGTGACATGTGGGACCTGGGAAGCCCCTCTAATCAGGAGTCAGGCTCCTGAACTCCTTTGAGCCCCGGTTATTTGAAAGGTCATGTCTGCCCTTACAAAGCAGCCCGTGCTTTGAGCTCTGCCAGGAGGCCCCCTCTGTCCCCCACCCTGGCAGGGACGCCTGGGGGAACTGGGGAGAGGGATGGGGGCCTTCTCAGTGGCTGTCCCCGGGGCCCTGGAACTCCCTTCCCGGAGAGGCAAGACTGGCACACCATCTCTGCTTTCCCTTCACAGGGAAGTGGAAGCTTTCTGTTCCCACAGACACTTGAGGGCTCTGTAGGGCCAGTCTCACCCGAACGCTGCGCACATGCGTCTTCAATGACGTGTTTTCACCTGGTTTAAATTTACTGATTGTTTAATTTCATTTTAACTTCTGTTTCTTGTGAATTTTTGACAACATGTTTTTTAATTCGCAGTAAGCTGCTTTTACTCCTGAATTGGACAAAGGCAGTACTGAAATGTAATGAAAGAACAGTAGCCCCTTTTGTCCACACTGACAGGCAGTGGCTGTGGCAGGCAGGACGCTTTCCCAGCCACACCTGGCGAGACCCACCTATCCCCCCCCTGCAGGGGGTGGGGGTCTCCCACCCACCCAAATGTGACCCTGGCCTGGCCCTGCTTGGCTTCCCAGGTCAGGGGCAACCAGGTATGTTTGGAGGGACAGGAGGGAATGGCTGGGGGGGCATCCTGCCCAAATTCAGTCCCAGGAAACACCCCCCTTCAATCTCCTTCTATCTAATGAGACACAAGGCACTGAACAGAAGAAAAACCCTCCCAGACAGGCAGCCCCCCACCTTAGTGGGTGCTACTTGCCGTCCCCAGACACCCAGCACCCTGGTGGACTGTGGCCAGCTCCGCTGTGCTGTCCTGCCAACAGGTGCAGCAATTGCCCCAAACCGTCCTTGCAGGCATTTGCCAACCGACGGAAGGAAACCGGCTCCAGCCAAACCGTCAAGCTGCGCGCTCCACTAATTTTCACCAAGCTGACCGGTCTGCATGGCTCCACCCCCACTGCCCCCACGGGCCCAGTCCATGCCAGGCTCTGTGTGCTGGACCTCATCAACACATTGCAGCTCAAACACAACAGAGCCTACCTGGCAAAAGATCCACTGCAGGCAAACATTGCCGAAGGCAACCCTGGCCGGCGGACGAAAGGAAAGCGGGCTCAGCTCACGTCTGCAACACTGGCCCTGATCCGGGAGACACACTGCTGCTCCCCACAATCGGCAGGTAACCAGCGGGGGGCTAGACCCCCAGGCTCCCGCTCTGTTCAGACACTCCTGTGGGACGGGGCAGGGTCTTGTTCGGCAGAACTGGAAACAGGAAACCCACCTCGCAAATCCTAAATGATACTTGAATTGCTCCCCCCCACAACACCCTGCCTTGCCCACTCCAGAAGTTACATAGAGAGCCTGATGCAAAATAAGAAATGGCAAAGTTTGGGGGTCCACCACCCCAAGGATGGGGAAATGCCCCCTCCCATGCCTGCAAACAAGAGCCATTCCCCCTCATCTAGTAGCTTTGGTATTTATGGTGCACCGGGGCACGGGGCCTTGCCAGCGCAGCTGACAGCCCCCCTAGAAAACCCATCTTCGGGGATGTCCTCCTTCCAGGGGCCGGGCATAGTGGCAGGGGACCAGATCCACCTGCTCAGTCCCAAGAGGCAGCTCTTGCACCCGGCTCCCATGTGGCCTTGCAGCCCTCATAGTGTGAGAAAGCCCACAAGAGCATCTGTTGGGGGGGGCACACAAAAACTGCAGGAGGGGCAAGGCAAGGGCCAAATGTTCTCCTTCCCCATGGCAGGTGGGGCAGCATTCCAGCGACAGAAACTGGGGGAGCTCAACCTGGCCTTGGGAAGTTCTGCAGGACGTGGGCAGAAGGAAAGCCCTCCCGCCAAGTCCCTCGGCAAGAGGGCAGCTTTCGCTCAGAGAGGAATGCAAGGGAGAAGTCAAGGCCTGATTTCCCAGCACCTGCACCCAGGTTGGGGGGACCTGCCCCTGAGGTCAGAGGGGGTGAGCAGCCCCAGCCCAGCCGGGGGTCTTTGGGTGTGGGGGCTTCTTTGCTCTGCCTGAGAAAGTGCAGTGTCTGCAGTGCCCTATCCTTTAGAAAGGCAGACAACACTCCGTTTGCGGCCGAGAGGGCTCACTTTGGGTTGCCACTTTGGGCTGATTTGGGCTGCGTTCTAAACACATTTGCAGCCACTGTGGGGCAGAAGAAATCACTTGAAAAGCAGTCCTCCCAAAATAAAAATGAGGTAGAGGGCCTTAGGGGACTTTTCTCCAGGGGGTCTTTGGGGCCACAAATGTGGGACTTCAGGGCCACAAATGTGGCCCACAGATTGCATTTTCCCCTCCCCTGAGAAAGCAGTGAGCCTCCTGCTTGGTGTCATTCTGTCTTTCCACCTTTAAGTCAGGGCTGTTTTCTCTTTTACGAAGGCTTTGTGATTTGTTCGCTGCTCTTACTGTTGGAAAAGCACCTTGTAAATAATTGTGTATTTATTAAAAAGTGTTAAAATATTTTAATCCCACTTTTTTATCATGACGTCTCAGGGTGGCAAACAGATAAAATTACTTAATCTCTTTAAGCACTTCCAAACTGCGATCAATAAATGTTGCCTAGAAGATAAAAGTATATTAAATAATTCAAGCAGCTTGCAAAAGCTTCAAAAGGCTAAAAGAGTTAAAAAAACCGTTGGGATGCTGAAAGTGAATTAGGCCCCGAAGCCTTTAATTAAAAGCGTGTCTTCACCTGACGCAGCCAGAAAGAAGCATGCCGGTGCTAGCTGGGCCTCCAAGGGGAGGGCATTTCACAGGCGAGCTGCATGGGTGGGTGTGCGTGCGCCACCACGTATTTATAAATACAAAAACTTGGCTTGCAATGGGGAGACAGAACTCCAGCACGGTAGCAAGAAAAGGAGAACTGAGTGGAAGTGGGAAGCTGCGCCGATTTCTAAACCCAGGGGAGAAGCACCAATGAGCGATGCCCCCTGGCTACGCTCAGGCACTCAGTGTGCCAGGCAAGGGCGGCACAGAGACGGTGCAAGCGCGCACGTGAGAGGGAGAGGCGGCGCAGCTGTTGCGCCCATTGTTCCCAGCAGCTGTCACTCATATTCGGGGCTCAAGAGAGCCCCTCCCTGCATGTGCACTCTGGACTGGGGCCTAGTGGGGCCCCCCCAGTGGGGGCAATGCATGCTGGAGGGTGAACATAGGGGCTGGGCCCTCTCTGCGGTGGCACCCCAGCTGTGATGCTTTTGGTCTGTTTAAATTACTTCTTCGCGTTCTATATTGTTCAGATTGATTGGCACGCTTTTACTGAACACCACTCAGGGTAGAAATAACATTTTGACTAAATAAATAAACACATAGGTAAAACCAGCCTGGGCATGTTCAGTGGGGGAGGCAGCCAGGCACTGAGGCCAAAGGCCCCAAAGGAGGCAGCGGAAGGGGCCGGGCACCAACACGCCAGACACGGGGCGCTCCAGAGGGCACACGGGCAGTGCCCATGGAAAGTGGAAGAGGATGGCACGAGGGCATCAGCTGCTTGCCTGGGCAAGGGAGGGAGAAGGGGCACCCGGCAGAGGGCATGCCCTTTGTGTCCCAGAGTGCCAGCAAAGTGGCAAGAGCCCGCAGATGAGAATGGGAGCGTGTGTGAGAACGGACATGCCCACCAGGCACTCTCCGCCCGGAGCCCCCAGCCCCACAAAGAGCCACCCGCTGCCAGGGGTGAGGAGGAGAGGTAGGAGCAGTGCCATGGGGGTCGGGGGTGGGGGAGATGGCCCTCTCAGCCAGGGACCCGAGAGCCACGGTGGGCCAGCAGGGGAGTCCCCCGAAGCAGGTGGAGGGTAACGGAGGGGGCTGCCCCAGAGAGAGAACTCCCCGCCACGGGAGCTGCGGTTCTTTCTGGGGGGCCGCAGGGGCAGGCCGGATCCTTCCCTCCCTCTTCCTCCTGCTGGGAACCCAGGCGGACGCCGGCGGGTTGTGCAACCCCACCGGGCACAGCGGGCGCCCCGCCCAGGGAGGAGGGAGGGGAGGGGACGGGGGCCCCGGCTGCACCCACCCCGCAGGGAAGGCGCGCCCGGCCCGCCCGCAGGATGTTCCCAGGGAAGGGCTCCGGAGCCCCAGCCTCGCCCTCCCCCAGTCTCCGCCTCCGCCTCCGCGCTCGCCGTCCCACCGCCCACCCGGCCCGGCCCGGCCCGGCCCGTAGGGGAGGGGGCGGGGAGCGGACGGATGACCTCGCGAGTCCTCCCAGCACGGAGGCCTCGCGGGGGCGCCCTCCGCCAGCCCCCCTCCCTCGCCCAGCCTCTGTGCCGGGCGACGCGCTCGCGAGTTGGGGGTCGGACGCCCCCAGGACCCGACAGCCCCCTCCCCACCCCAAACGCATTCTCCCCCAAACCCCGCCTCATCCTGGGATGTGCGAAGTTCTGGATCGCACCGCACCGCCCTCGTATTCCGGGGGGGGCGTCTTTAAGGGGAAGGGTGCTGCAAGGACAACGGGAGGCGAAGTGTGAGGGGGCCTAATGGGAGCGGCCCCAAGCGGGGCGGTCATCCAAGGTGCCCCGGCGCCCAGGAGGGGTGCGCTCCCCACGGAAGCCGAAGCGGGTGAGGGGGAGCAGAACCGAACAAAGAGATCTGCTGGGCGGCAACGGGCCTCTGAGCTCGCGCAGAGTACCCCTCGCTCTCTCCCTCCCCCCGGCCGCCGCTGCCGGCCCGCCGGGCTAGAGGGGAGGAGGAGGAGGAGGAGGTGGGCGGGCGGCCAGGGGTCCAAAGCTCCTCGGGCGACAGAAAATCGGGGGTCGGAACCGGAGCCCACCGCCCTGGCTGGGAGAGGGGGCAGCAGCGCCACCTTCCTCTTCCTTCCTCCTCCTCCTCCTGCCGCCGGACAGAGGCCGAAAGAAGGTCTGGCCGGGGCTGCGCCTGGCGCGCACGCGCCTCGCCCTCCCTCGCCGCCCCCCAGCCCGCGCCCGGTAGCCGCCCCCCGCCCGCCCGCCCGCCCCGTGCACGCGCCCACTCACCCGCCAGAAGCAGCGCTGCCGCCGCAGGATCCCTCTGCGCGCTCCCGCCCGGCCGCCCTCGCCAGCAAGCCTTGGGAGACGGCGGAGGGAGGTGCGCATGCGCGCGGGACTGACGAGGCGCGCTCCCGGGGCCTCCGCCACGTGCACGGCCGGGCAGGACCCGCCCCCGCCCCGCCCCGCGAAGCCCCTCCTGGAGACAGGGGAGCGGGGGGGCTGCTGGTGCCGCCCCTTCCCTACGCGCGCCTGAGGACAGAGGGGACGAGGCGAGGGAGGGCGCAGAGGGGCCGCTCCGCCCCTGCCCACGCGCGGGGCCAGAGAGGACACGTCCGCGCCCGAGAGGGGGTTGCGCTCCGCCCGCGGGAGGGACCCGGAGCGTCGGCTGGCCCGGCCGGGGAGAGGCTGACGGGCTTGCGGGGCGCCGGAGTCCCGGGAGGAAGCGCCGCGCAGTCGCGAGCCGGGACGTCCCGGCCTCTGCCTCCTCTGGGGGCCCCCGGGAGCTCCAGCGCCCCGCGTGGGAACAGCCCCGGAGAGATGCGTCTCGCGGAGCCGCCCGGCCTCCGACCCAGGGCTGCCAAGGAGGCGGGCACCGCCTGTTTGTAATTCCCTCGACCCTGCCAGGCCAAAAGGGGCCGAGCAAGTTTCGCTACCCCCCCCCCGCTGGTTTGGACCCACACAGAGACGGGGGGCGCTGAGTTGCACCAGCAGGTTGGGGGCAACCTCCCTCTGCGGGCCTCTGTGTCTCATGAAAGAGTTGATGGGAGAGTGTTGGGGGCACCAAATTCTCGTGGGGAGAGGGCGCCGGAAGTGGGAACACTGGCAGGAAAACACCCGAGGTATTTTAGATTATTGGAAGCAACTTTGGATCCCGTTTGGGAGAAAGGGGGAGGTATAAATTCAATAAATAAATGAGTACAACTAAGTAGGGAAGAAGAGCAGGCCAGCCTGGTGGATCTGTTCCACCCAGAGGGGCAAAGTGTTCTCCCTGCACCCAGCAGGGCAGGAACCAGGCAAGGGCACCCTCCCCTCCCCCTCCCCCTCCCCCAGGGGCAGGGGCGTGCACCGAGGGCAGGGCTGCATAGAGAGTGGGACATAAGGTGAAACTCAACTCTCAGCACAGAAAGGCAGCTGTGCTTCAGTGGGTCACTGAAACCTTGTGGGATGTCTTGTGACTGGGACATACTGAGGGAAAGGAGGCAGAGCGGCCTCATGGATGGAGGAGAGGAGCAACCAGCACGTGAGGAGAGCCACAACTCAGAGCATGGAGGACGGGCAGAGGGCCTTTAGGCAAAGGCGAAAGGGACAGAACAGCGGCTGCGCTGTCGGCGCCTGCTATCCATCCCTCAGTCAAACTGAAGGTCTGGGTGATGCCTTCCTGGAACCCCCACCCAGTTCCAGTGGCCCCTTCTGGGCCACGACCTCCATGGTCAGAAAGACTGAGAGGGTAGCGGGTCCTGAGTGCTGGGAGCTGCTTAACATTGGGCGCATGTGCAAACAATTCCAATGAGGAGGAAAACGGGAGGGGGGTGAGGCTGTAAAGAAACCAGAGTGGACATCCAAAGAACTTTCAGGTCAGCTGAGACAGGCAGATTGCCACAAAAGAGTACAAATAAGTGGCCAGTGTTTTTAGAGAGACAACTCAGGCTTGCTCAGGAGTTTCAAAATGATTGAAAGGGACTTTCCAGACACATTCACAGCAAGAGGAAGAACAAGGAAGAAGTAGATCCACTGCATGTGGACCGGGCGGAGGTTTCTCACAGGGGAGAGAAGGAGAATGTGGAACTTTGGCTCTGTCTTCTCTGGAAGGAAACGGGGGCTCAGCAGAACACATGATGCATGACACACGGGGCAGGGGGGCAGGCAAGTGCATCCAGAGGCCCTGAAGCAACTCACGGGGTGACCTCAGAGCCCCTCTCAGGCACCTTTGAGGATTATTGTGGGACGAGGAAGAAGATCCCTGCAAATGTCCCTGTCTTCAAAAAGAGGAACAAAAGGACCTGAGAGAGTGACAGTTGGCCAGGCTGACATCAAGGAAAGCTTTTAGGACATACAATTAAATGCTTGCTTTGTGAACAATTAGAAAAAAGTATTGTGTTTACTGAAAGTCAGTATGGGCTTCTCAAAAACAAGTCACTCTAATCCTAATCTTATATTTTTTCCTTCTTTTTTGGGGGGGAGTGGAATAGAATAGCTTGGTAGATCAAAGGAATGCTGTGGAGATAGTATATCTTGATTTCAGTGAGGCTTTTGATGAAGTCTGATGTGGTCTGGGTCTCTACAACCTGGCAGATGGGCTTTGGAGTCTCTTTAGCATCATGGCCAAACATCAGCAGGGGTCTGGAGATACAGAAAGGATTCATTTGTACTAGTGACTTTGTGGTAGATACTTTTTTTTTTTGCTTTGCCTTGGCAGCATGAGCCTGGGTAGAGATATGGGGGCTGGGAACAGATGGGGGGAGTGCATTTCCCTTTGTCGCTACCCTGCTTCAATGGTTCCCGTAACTTTTGGAGTGAGGAGGGGGGTCGCACTTGTGCACTGGGTTTCTTTGTCTGCTTCTGCCCCGTATAACCCGTGGTGAAGGAGTCCCTCTTCCACTGGCCTCAGCCTTCCCATGCACTCCGCTCAGGTGCCCAAACAGCTGGCAATGGGAGGTGGGATTCCCGGCTGGAGGCAGTCTGCGTGGAAGTTGTTTCGGGGCCCAGTTCTCCCAGTGGCTTTGAGGGGGTGCTGGAGCCTCTCCTCCAAAGGTTGGAATGCTCCTCTCCTGCCGACCACCTGCAGCTTCATTTGCTGCCCATAAAAAGGCTGAGTCTAGAGCAATAACATGTATTGGCCTTTGGCAGCAAAAGAATTCTTGGGCAGACCTGGAACAATTTTCTTGTTTTGGAAAAGAAAAAAGTCCCCCATGCAGTCCTGGCAGACAAGCTGGTGAATGGTGGGCTGGACTTTTAGCTATTATCGCTAGGCGGCCGCATAATTGGAGAGTGCTCATCCACGGTTGCTCTTCATTCTGGGGAGAAGTGGGCAGTGTGTGCCCGAGGGCTGTGTCCTGGGCCTGGCATCACTTAACATCTTCATAAACCATTTAGAATCAGTGGTTCTCAACCTGTGGGTCCCCAGATGTTCGTGGACTTCAGCTCCCAGAAGCCCCAGCCACTATGGTCAATGCTCAGGGCTTCTGGGAGCTGAAGTCCACGAACATCTGGGGACCCACAGGTTGAGAACCACTGATTTAGATGGTGGAATGGAGGGCAGCCTTAGCTAATTTGCAGGTGGCACCAAATTGGGAGTAAGGGTAGGTGGGGGTGGCTCTTACCCCGGAGGGTGGGATCAGGACTCACAATGATCTTGAGAGATGGAGAGCTGGGCCACAGCTAACACAGTGAATTTCTGCAGAGGTTAATGTGAGGTCTTGCATCTAGGCAGGATAAGGGTGAAAGCAGTGCGTGTGGAAAGGATCTGAGGTCCTGGTAGACCATGAGAGAGACAGGAGTCAGCAGTAGATGGGATGCGATGGGATGGGATGTTTAAGTATGTGCTGAAGTTTAATTTCCAACCTGTATCTTTTATTTATGTCTCTGGGCTGCTCTTTCCCTGGTTCGGCCTCCTGTGTAAGTGTGCACCCATGCTTGCGTGTGTGTGTGTGCGCTCATCTGTCAATTCTGCAGCCCAGGTATAGCAAACCTTGGCTATCGGAGCAGATTCTTGGGTGCCAAGGGGCCCCGGAGGGCACAGCCTTCTGTGGTGGGGAAACCAAGGTGGGGCCGGGGATCTACCCAAAGGAGGCCACTCCCCGCTACAGAGAGCTGGGGGGGGATCCATTCTGGGAGAAGCCGAGTTGGGATGCATTCCCCGAGGGCGTTCCTGGGCATGTGCAGAGCACAGGGGCCTCACCCAAGAACTCAGAGGTAAATGGTCACAAATAAGTAGTTCTGTGTAATTCTTTCTGTGGTGCTAAAGGTATAACCTAATTATGTTGCAATTCCAACTGCATGGGGTTCTTTTCTTTTTATTTGTTAAAATATTTGTATGTCACCTTATGTCCAAAAATCTCATCAGGGTATACAGTAAAATCAATCTTTAAAAGCTCAGGAGACAATTTACCATACAAACACGTATTCAGCTACACAGCCACGAAAGAGACAGGGTGGCGCGGCGGTGGGGCGAGTGGGGCCGAAGGAAGAGGATGCCGGGCGCCCGAGGCAAAGGCACAGGGCAACCACCAGGCCTGGCGACTGGCCTCAGCCCTGCTGGTCTGCAAGGGGGGCACTGCGGCGTAGTGGCCCGGGTCGCGGACTCGGACTCCTTTGGGATCCCCGCTTGGCCGTGGAAACCAGCAGAGTGACCTTGGGCCCGTCACGCACTCTCGGCCTCCGAGGAAGGCCAGGATGGCAGAGCGCTTCCAGACGCATCTTGCCAAGGAGGGGTTGCCACGAGCTGGCATCGAAGGGGCATCACCGCAACACAACGAAACACGATAAAACAGCCGAACCCACGTTCAGGCGTGACAAGGTTGGTGGAAAACCAAGGACCCCCCGCCCCCGCCAAGAGCGTTCGATAAAAGCCCAGGTTTTAACTTGGGAGGGGGCCCGGCAGGTCTCGGCGGAGGAAGGCGGGGAAGGCCCCCGGGCAGACTCCCGTCCTCGGGCTGCCTGACCTTCCCCGTGTTCCAGGTGGGGGATTCTGGGAGCTGTAATCCGCAGGGAAGCTTGTCCGAGCTCTTCCTAGTCGCGGCCCTCGCCGCGTGCCCGTTGCAAACGACGGCGGCCGGTCCTCGGGGTGGAGGGCTGGGGGGGCCCTGCCCCTGGGGGCGGCCGGAGGGTCTTCTTCCCCGCAGTCCCAGCTGACCGGGCGGCCAGCCGGCCACTGGGGGCGAGGGGCCCGCAGGAAAAGCTCCGCCGCCGGGAGAGGGGGAAGGAGAGGGGGCGGGGCGGGGCGGGGCGGGGCGGGGGGCATCCAGCAGCAGCGGCGCCGGTCCAGCCCGACCCCCCGACGCCCCGCGGAGCCCCAAGTGAACCGGGCTCCCCCCGCCCCGGGTGAGGGACCGTAGGGGCGCCGACAGGGCGCACTCTGCACGCGTTCAGAGGCACTCTGCCACGGCGCGCGGGAAAAGAGATAAAGCCTTTGCCTGGCGCAGGGCCTGCCGGGAGATGTAGTCCCCGCCCCAGCGCTGCGCCGAGGGAGAGCGAGGCATGCTGGGAGTTGCAGTCCCGCCCCGGCCGGGCGGAGAGGGGAGAGAAGGAGCGGCGGCTCGGGCGGCCGGGCGTCCCGGGGCGGCGGCGGCGGCGGCGGCAGAGGCGGCCGGCGGGAGCGATGCAGAAATACGAGAAGCTGGAGAAGATCGGAGAAGGTGGGCCGCGGGGCGGGGGTGGAGTAATGCTGGACCGGGGGAGGCGGCGTTGCTTTCTGTGTCTCTGCAGCCGCAAGAGGAGCGGGGAGGGAGGGGGAAAGGATCGCAGCTTTCCCCCTCCCCTGGTCCGGGTTTGGGGGATGCATTGCAGTCGGATTTGGGTGCCTTCCCCCCGCAGGGAATGGGGAGGCCCCGAGGGGTGGCAGCCGGGCCGGGGCCGGGGCCGGGGCCGGGGCCGGGGGCGTCCTTCAGGGGTGATCCGGGGGTCCTCTCACCGCCCCATTTGTACTGGGGGGTTGCGTTTTCCCCGTGTGCGCGCGTGACGATGAGTCGCTCTGCAACCCTTTCTATTTTGGGGCCGGCGAGGGCATGCCGTGTTTTCAGCCCATAACTAATCTCTCCCCTCCGCACTCACCCCGCTCCCCCTGCCCCAACACGACGACCCCCCCCCCTGGCAGGCACCTATGGGACCGTTTTCAAGGCCAAGAACCGGGAGACCCACGAGATCGTGGCGCTGAAGCGGGTGCGGCTGGACGACGACGACGAGGTGGGGAGGGGGAAAGGGGTGCCCCCACCCGCCTGGGGGAGGACATTATGGGGTGGAGCACCCCGGCCTCTCACCCTGGCCCTTAGCAGCCGGGCCCCTTAGGCAGTTCCCTGGGGGAGGTAGATGGGCAGCTTCTCCCCTCATCCCCCCCGTGCTCAGTGGCCACAGGGGTGGGGGGTCTCACACAAGGACCCTCAGAAGAACCCTCTCTGCACCACAGGCTGTGCTCAGTCCAGGGACGGGTCTGGTGGCGATGTATGCTGAGCATGTGCAGAGTGTGCACTGTCTGTCTACACCTGCAGCGTCCAGGCCAGCCCCGGGTCTGCAGGGAGACCTGAGTCTCAGCTTGCTCTCTGGGAGACCCTGCCTTCACCCAGCCAGAGCGCCTAGAGGCCCTGGAGACCGCAGGTCCCCGGATCCTTCCTGGCCACCTGTGTTGTGAGTCAGAAGGGCCGGACGCCTTGGAAGTGACTCCCCCCCATGAGAGGGGCTGCTGGAGAGTCAACGGCCCATCCAGGGTGCCTCCTGGGGATCGCGGGGAGTGGGAGAGCTTGGTCAGGGTCCTCTCTGGCAGCAGGATTTCTCTTTAACGGCCGGCCCTGGCAGCATCCCTTGGAATCCTGGGATTTACAGTTTAGGGAACTCTCAGGCTTTGTACCTCCCAACCAAACTACAAATCCCAGGATTCCCTAGGATGCACCTGGGGCAGCTGGGGGAGGCAAGGGGCTGAGCCACAATCACCACACTGCAGTTGCGTTATGTGAAGAGATTCCATGCCACTTGGCAAGTGCTGGGGCGGGTTTAAGTGTGTCTGTGTGCTTCATCCCCCCTTCTTCCTTCTCTCTCCCCCCCCCACTTTCTAGGGGGTCCCCAGCTCCGCCTTGCGGGAGATCTGCCTCCTGAAGGAGCTGAAGCACAAGAACATTGTGAGGTGAGTCGGAGGGGCGTGTGGGGTGGGAGGGGCTCTTTGAGGCAGGAGCCTGCCCCATTCCTACCCGGCGGCCCTGCTGGGGATCCCTCCACCGGTGGGCTGCCTTCCATCCCAGGCAGGGCAGACTGCGGTTGTGGCCGAGCAGTGTCTTCACTGTGGTGGGCCCATGAGCGCCAAGATGCTCTTCTCTTGCTGGGAGAAGGCGGCCTTTCTCAAGGGTCGCAAAACACTCGCCTCTGACTTGCGCTTGGCTAACTTGCTGTGGAGTTTATGGGTCAGATCATTCAATGCTTTATTTACAGCTCTGGAGCCTTTTGTTTTTGTTCTTGTTTAAATGTTTAATTTAATTGTTTGAGTGTTTTGATTGCGAAGTAGCACTGAGTCCCTACGAAAAGCAGAGTGGGCTTCGTGGTGGCCCCCTCAAGACCCTGTTTTCCTCTGTGCAAACACCCCTCGGTCTCCCCTCTCTCTGTGGGCTGACCAATGCTCCGTGTGCCTGCGTGTGCTCGGCTAGCTGCCTTTCTCTCCCTGCTCAAAGTGGAGCGTGGCCTGCAGGGGCTGGCGTGCCTCACCCCTCCCCCATTCTGCTGCTGGTTTGGCTGCCCTCCCTTGAACCCTTCCTCTTCCTCCCCTGCTCCACAGGTTACACGACGTCCTGCACAGTGACAAGAAGCTCACACTGGTCTTTGAATTCTGCGACCAGGTGAGGGGGTTGGGGCTGGGGGCGAGGGGGCAACTAAAGCTTTTCGAGGAATGTCAGGAGGACCCCAGAGCCGAATCCAACCACAGCGGCTCCAAAGCCTGGTGCAACATGTCCCTGCCCCTTCTCAAATGGAGAACCAAAAACAATTGGAGGAGGGGGGAGCACCTCCTGGCAAGAAATGGTGCCCGCTTTGGGATCTTTCTTACTGAATGGGATAAAATGATGTAGGGTATTCCGCTCCCCCAGCCAAGACCCCCAAAGGAGGCAGCCCAGGAGGCTGTGGGAGCCATGGCCGCTCCCGCCTGTGGTCCCGGGGATGCCTTCCCTCTCCTCTTGCTGGAGAGGAGCACACAGCTGGCACAAAGCGGACGCCCTGGCAAGCAGCAGGGTGGACTGGATGCCCTTAGGGGCTCTTCCTGCAATTCGGCGACTTAGAGGCGGGAGAGCCCCTTCTTCCCTGAATCTGTCTGGTCCTGTGGGGTAGCTGTGTTAGCATAGAATCATAGAATCGTAGAAATGTAGAGTTGGAAGAGACCACACGGGCCATCCAGTCCAACCCCCTGCTATGCAGGAACACCCTCAAAGCACTCCCGACAGATGGCCATCCAGCCTCTGCTTAAAAACCTCCAAGGAAGGAGACTCCACTACACTCCGAGGCAGCCTATTCCACTGCCGGACAACCCTGACTGTCAGGAATTCTTCCTGAGGTTCAGGTGGAATCTCCTTTCCTGCAGCTTGAATCCATTGCTCCTTGTCCTGGTCTCTGGAGCAGCAGAAAACAAGCCCTCTCCTTCCTCTACATGGCATGCCTTCAAATATTTAAACATGGCCGTCATGTCCCCTCTTCACCTTCTCTTCTGCAGACTAAACATACCCAGCTCTCTAAGTCTATCCTCATAGGGCATGGCTTCCAGGCCTCTCACCATTTTGGTCGCCCTTCTCTGCACTTGCTCCAGCTTGACCAGGTCCTTCTTGAATTGGGGTGCCCAGAACTGGACACAGTATTCAAGATGAGGTCTAACCAAAGCAGAGTAGAGTGGTACCAGTACCTCCCTTGATCTAGATACCATACTCCTGTTGATGCATCCGAGAATTGCATTGGCTTTCTTGGCTGCCACATCACATTGCCGACTCATGTTCAGCTTGTGGTCTATGAAGACTCCTGGATCCCTTTCACAAGTACTGCTATCCAGCCACGTGTCCCCCATCCTATATTTCTGTATTCCATTTTTTCTACCTAAGTGTAGGACCTTACACTTCTCTCTGTTGAATTTCATTTTGTTAGCCTTGGCCCAGCTCTCCAATCTATCCAGGTCATTTTGAATTTTGATCCTGTCCTCTGGCGTATTAGCAACCCCTCCCAATTTGGTGTCATCTGCAAATTTGATGAGCACGCTCTCTATTCCTTCATCCAAGTCGTTGATAAAAATATTGAACAGCACTGGGCCCAGGACAGAACCCTGTGGCTCCCCGCTAGTCACTTCTCTCCAGGATAAAAAACAGCCATTCGTAATCACCCTTTGGGTTCGGTCAGTGAACCAATTACAAATCCATCCAACAGCAGCCCTGTCCAGCCTGCATTTTACTAGTTTCTTTGCAAGAATGTCATGGGGAACTTTGTCAAAGGCCTTACTGAAATCGAGATATGCTACATCCACAGCATTCCCTTCATCTGTCAAGCTAGTAACTCTATCATAAAAAGAGATAAGATTAGTCTGGCATGACTTATTTTTGAAAAATCCATGTTGACTTCTCATGATTACTGCCTTGCTTTCTAAGTGATTAGAAACCGACTGCTTAACGATCTGCTCCAGGATCTTTCCGAGTACTGATGTCAGGCTGACTGGGCGATAATTATTTGGGTCCTCTTTTTTTCCCTTCTTGAAGATGGGGACAACATTTGCTCTCTTCCAGTCTGCTGGAACTTCTCCTGTCCTCCAAGAATTCTCAAAGATTATAGCAAGCGGTTCCGAAATGACCTCTGCCAACTCTTTTAATATCCTAGGATGCAATTCATCTGGCCCTGGGGACTTGAATTCATCCAATGTGGACAGGTAATCCTGTACCACCTCTCTACCTATTACGTGCCTCATTTCCCCTGCTTCCTAACCTGCTCCTCAACCGCCAGTTGAGTGCTTGTATCCTTTTGGGGAAAAACTCAGGCAAAGAAGGTGTTAAGTAGTTCTGCCTTTTCTCTTCCCCCTGTGAGTAATTCACCATCTTCTCCGCGCAGCAACCCTATCGTTTCCTTCTTTTTCCTCTTGCTGCAGACGTATTAAAAAAAGCCCTTTTTATTGTTTTTAATGTCTCTGGCCAGCCTAAGTTCGTTCTGTGCTTTAGCCTTTCTGACCTCCTCCCTACATCTCTGGGCTACTTGCTTAAATTCTTCTTTGGTGGTTTCCCTCTTCTTCCATTTCCTATACATGTTTCTCTTAACACTTAGCTCAGCTGAGAGTTCTTTAGTCAACCATTCTGGTTTCTTCAGAGGCCTTCCATTTTTCCTCCTTATTGGCACAGTTTTAGACTGTACCTTCAATATCTCCTTTTTAAGGAACCCCCATGCCTCCTGAACTCCTTTCCCTTTCACTATTCTTGACCACGGAATTCCAGCCAGCAGCTCCCTAAGTTTACAGAAGTCCGCTTTTTTAAAATCTAAGATGAGTGTTTGGCTACCCTTATCTTCTTCCCACTGAATGCCAAATTCTAATAGGGCATGGTCACTCCCCCCTAAAGATCCAACCACTTCTACCTCATTAACAAAGTCATCCCTGTTGGTCAGGATCAGATCTAGAATATTTGATCCCTTTGTGGCCTCTTCCACCTTCTGGACCATGAAGTTGTCTGCAAGACAAGCAAGAAACTTGCTGGACCTTGCTGTCTTGGCAGAGTTTGACTGCCAGCGTATATCTGAGTAATTGAAATCTCCTATTATTACTGTATCTCTCCTCCTTGAATGTGCAGTCATTTGGTTGAGGAAGGCATCATCAAAGTCCTCAGCCTGGATTGGAGGTCTGTAGGAGGGAGTCAAAATGAAGGCATTGCCCCCAAGCAAAATCTCCCTTCATTCCCGAATTTCTAGCATTGCAGAGAGTGAAACGCTGGAAATGGTTCCCACCTGGACCCCCCTTTTCTGTTCGCTCCGTCTGCACCCCTCCCTGCGCCCCCTGGCCTGCCTTTTGTCTTTCTAAATAAGCAACCAAAGTGTTACGTGAGATGTTTAGGACTGAAGGAAGATTTCATTGGGAGGGACAGAGTTCATGGGGGGCCATTGTAGCTACCCACCCCGGTCCCCTTATTAGAGACGTCTGGGTTGGTGGCCCAGGGGGCAGCCAGAGGGGCAGAGGCCAAGCAGGGGCAACCCCACCCGGAGGTCTCCTGATGCCACTGGACCTGATCCCTTGGGCAGCAGCAGGAAAGCTCCTGTGCAACTTACAGCAGCTTCAGGGGGAGCGACAGAGAATTTGAGGGGGATCCTTTCTCAGCAAGAGAACCCCTGGCTACCTGGGGGGTCCATCAGGATGAGCCATGGCCACTCACACACCCCGCCCCATCCAACCATGAGACTTTCTTGCCATTCGGTACCAGCAGAGGAACTCTTGCCGGGTTCTGGTTTTGTGAGAGAGGGGGAATTCTGTCCGTGGGATAGGATCCCAACCTCATTCTGCCCACTTCAGCTGCTAAGGCCCCCAGGCTGCTACCCTTCACCTCCTTTTGCACAGTAGTGGGCATTTGGAGCCTCTAGATTGCCTCCAAAATCCAGAGAGCGTTGGAGGGAATGCTGCCACGCTGGGGGGCGGCCGGGGTGCTGGGCTGCCTACTCACACCCTCTGCCCTCTCCCCAACTCCTTTGCCCCTTCCAGGACCTGAAGAAATACTTTGACAGCTGCAATGGGGATCTAGACCCTGAAATTGTCAAGGTGAGTGGGCTGGGGGTGGGGTTGCAGCAGCTGCATTGTTGTTGTCATGGTCCACTGTCCCTCCTCCCCGGCCGGTCTGGCTGAGGAACAGGTGGGGAGGCAGGTGGGGAGGCTCTGGCCTGGGAGGAGGGCCTCAGAGGCCACTCTCAGCCAGTGGCTTCCAGCCCATCTGTGGCTCTGCCCCGGGAATTGCCTCCTGCTGGTTCCCTTTCCAGGCAGGAACTCGTGAGCCCCAGCCCCACGTGCCTTTCGAGGCTGCCTGTGTGCCCAATCAGACCCAAGCCTGTGGAGCTCCTGGAGTTTGAGGCTGGATCTTTTCCTCATGCTGCCCGGGGATCCGTGGTGTTCCCTCTGGGGCTGGGCGTGCGTCCCACCCAAGTGCTGCCCAGGCCCAGCTTGCTTAGCTTCCGGATCAGACGTGGGCAGGGGGAGTGCTGGGTCTTTTAGCGATGGCAGCCTCTCCTCCGCAGTCCTTCATGTACCAGCTGCTGAAGGGCCTGGCCTTCTGCCACAGTCGGAACGTCTTGCACCGAGACCTGAAGCCCCAGAACCTACTGATCAATCGGGTGAGTGTTTGGCCTAGGTGGGAGCTGTGGGGCGTGACCATGCTCTGGCAGTGCTGAGCACCAAGGAGGAGGAGGAAGAAGGGGCGGCAAATGAGTGCAGCTTCTGCCAGGGCAGGCGCTGCCCACTGAGCTCTGAGAAGGCAGAATGGAAGTCCCAAGGAGTGCCTTTGCTTACAGAATGGGGAGCTGAAGCTGGCGGACTTTGGGCTAGCCCGGGCCTTCGGCATCCCCGTGCGGTGCTACTCGGCTGAGGTGAGTGGAGCCATGCGTGGCCTGTTTGGGCTGGATCAGAGTTCATGGGTGGGGAAAGAGAGGTGGGTGGGCAGGCGTGCTAGGCAGTGCCTGTGACGGAGAGACCCTGGATGCCCCAGAAAAGCAGCCAAGAGGGACACATTTTTTTTCTGCAGTCTTGGTTGGAGCATAGAATTGGGTGCGGGGCTCCTCCTTCTGCCCCTCCTTTTTTTGGGAGGGGTCATGGGCCCGTTCTCTCCCGTGACTCTCTGCACTCAGGCCAGGGCTGGAGGTGCCCGCTGATTTCCTTCTCACTCCAAAGGACGAATAACCTGTGTGGGTTCCTTCTGACCACGCAGGAACCGAGGGGTTTACGTTTCACTCGCCATTCAGGACTCTCGGCGGGGGGGGTATGCATTTGTCTCAACCCCCCCTCTGCCTTTTTTATGCTGAAGGAGGACGCGTATCCATTTTTGCGCAAACGAGTCTTCCTTCAAGAGTCCCGACGTACAAGAAATCTCCTAGCTCGTTCCCCTTTTCTTAATGGGGTGTCATGCCTGCCCTCTTTTTTGCTGAGGGTGCAAACATGAGCGAGGATTCTTTATTTTCCCCACGGGGAACTGAGGCCTGGGGGTGGGGACCATGTAAGGAGAACAGGGGAATGTTGTTCCATGGAGTCTGCAGAGCAGAAGCTGCTGCTTCCTTCATCTCTGTGAGTGCTACCCCCACCCCCATGCATGGGCAAAAGAGTGAGGCGCCACTGTCCTAAATCTGGCTGGTGGCCCTTTCTCCTGAGACAAGGGGGAGATGGTCACTCCTGCCCGCGCCCGCCCACGCATGCACGCTCCGCTCTGTCAGCTGAGGTACAGAGTCCTGGAGGGGCTGGAAGGGGCCCCCAGAGGGCATCAGGGCTACAGCTAGAGCCTCCCCAGCAGCAGAGAATGTCCAGACAAGGAGGGGAGGCCCCACCATCTCTCTCGGCAGCGGGCTCCCTTGCCAAACTGTTCTTACTGTCAGGAAGTTCCTTCTGGTGCTGAATCAAAATCTGCCCTCCTGTAACTTCACACCACAGGCCTGGTCCTCCCCCCACCCCAGGGCCACAGAGAAGGGCACTTTGCAGCTTTGTTGGGGGCTACTTTCTGTGGCCAGCTCCCTGGCCCCGTGGGCAGCCACAGGGTGGGCTTTGGAAGGGTTTGCCCCCTGCTCCCCTTCCTTCCTCCACTCGCCTAGGTGGTGACACTCTGGTACCGCCCCCCGGACGTCCTTTTTGGGGCCAAGCTCTACTCCACCTCCATCGATATGTGGTCGGCCGGATGCATCTTTGCAGGTAATGTGTGGGCAATGGGGGCATTGGGGTGGGAGATGGTGCCACCCTGGGGCAGAATGAGCCCTGCCCAGCTCATTGATCTCTTCTTCTGCACCCCTGGCAGAGCTGGCAAACGCTGGGCGGCCCCTCTTCCCGGGGAACGATGTGGACGACCAGCTGAAGCGCATCTTCCGATATCCTTGGCTTTTGGCACGTGGGGATGGGGAGATGGGGGTGCTAGATGTGAAAGGCCATGTGTTTTGTGTGTGCACCTCTGTGTCTTTGGTTGGGGGGGTAGGATCTGTAATTCCCAAACGTGAGCACAGGTTGGATGTTTCCTGGAGGGCAAAGTAACCTGCAGACCCTGGGGCTGCCTGACCCCCACGAGTGCTGGAAGCCTTGTGGAGGCCTTCCCCCCTCCTCCTTTTGCTCTTCCACACAGGCCTTCTGAAGTTTCATCGAGGTGGCGCATCCTCGTGCTGCCTACTTCTCCCACAGCATCCACGTTCAGTGTGATGGGAGGCATTCCAAACGTGGGCCTAGGTGTACCGTATGCGGGAAGGGGCCCCTCCAGTACTGGGGGAGGGAGTGGATGTGGGCAGGGGCTTCCATGTGCTGCAGAGACAGTCCCCCACAAGTGAAGGCCCTTGACTGTGCTTCCATGCTGCTGGGGACCCCAACTGAGGAACAGTGGCCGGGAATGACCAAGCTCCCTGATTACAAGGTGTGCCCCCTCCCTCCCTCCGTCTTCCTCCTGGGGGGTGGGGGGCAGGCAGGGGGGTTCTGGGGTCAGGAGGGGCCTATGTGTGCTCACAGCCACCTCCTCCCGCTCTCTTTCCTCACAGCCCTACCCCATGTACCCAGCGACAACCTCCCTGGTCAACGTGGTGCCCAAGCTGAATGCCACTGGCCGGGACCTCCTTCAGGTGGGTGCCATGCCCCCCTCCCTCCAAAATGCCCATGTGCCCCCAACTCGTGCTGGCCTCCTCCTTCCAGCCCTGGTGGTCTTCCCCTCTCACTCTCCCTGGCAGCCCTGGCTGAGGGATCAAACTGGGGGCCTAGGGAGACTCATTTGGGGAGGGTCAGGGGTCCCCTAGTGCTGAAGAGTGGAGTAGCCCTTGCTTTCCTGTGGGTTTCTCCTTCTCCACGTGCCTGCTGTTGCACTCCTGATAGCAGTGAAATCTGCAGGGTGAACCGGGCAACCCTCCTCAGGACTTGAGAAAGGGTGGGAAAACAGAAGAGAGTGGGTTGCTCTACTGTGGGAGGGGGAACAGCCCCCCCACCTGCCTTCATCTGCCAAGGGGGGCTTTTGAGCTCTCACTTTGCCTCCAACACCCCCTCGTTTTGGCTCTACAGAACCTCTTGAAGTGCAACCCGGTGCATCGGATCTCGGCAGAGGATGCCCTGCAGCACCCCTACTTCACAGACTTCTGCCCCCCCTAGGTGCCCCTGGCACGCCTCCCCGCCCCAGTGAACCAGCCTCCTTTGGATGTAGGGGGAGGGGTTTGCTGCTGGTAGGGCTATCCCCTCCCCATGGGACCAGCTGGGGTGTGCTGTGGGGGGAGCTGTACCCTCTCCCTTCCCCCCACAAGCCACCATGGGAGCGGCATCAACTGGCAGGTGGGGGTAGGCTGACTGTCTGTTGCTGATGATGTGAATATTTGTGAGCTCTATAAAGCACTTCTCTCTCCTCTGCTCTGTGGTGACCCCTTTCCTTTTTTGCTGGGGGGGGGGTTCAGGGGAGGCCAGAGAAAGTGAAGGGATTCTGTACCCCCCAGGCTCCCTCTGAAATGTAGAGTTGGAAGAGACCACACGGGCCATCCAGTCCAACCCCCTGCCATGCAGGAACACCCTCAAAGCACTCCCGACAGATGGCCATCCAGCCTCTGCTTAAAAACCTCCAAGGAAGGAGACTCCACTACACTCCGAGGCAGCCTATTCCACTGCCGGACAGCCCTGACTGTCAGGAATTCTTCCTGAGGTTCAGGTGGAATCTCCTTTCCTGTAGCTTGAATCCATTGCTCCTTGTCCTGGTCTCTGGAGCAGCAGAAAACAAGCCCTCTCCTTCCTCTACATGACATTCCTTCAAATATTTAAACATGGCCATCGTGTCCCCTCTTCACCTTCTCTTCTGCAGACTAAACATACCCAGCTCTCTAAGTCTATCCTCATAGGGCATGTCTTCCAGGCCTTTTGGTTGCCCTCCTCTGGAGGGTAGGGGTCCCTCCAGGCAAGACTTGGGGGGTGACAGGTGAAGAAACCCTTCTGGTCTCCCCCTTCCAAGGACCCCACACGTGTTCATACACACACACACACACACACACACACACACACACACGGAGCTTTGCAATGTGAGCAGCACACCCTAGTTGTCCTCCCCCCATTCTGGTGAGCGGGCAAGATGGCATTGCCAGGAGGCTCTTTAATGGAACACAGGCACAAAGGGGGCACACAGGAGTTGGGGGCTCGCAGTGGGGCTCTCAGCAGGATCACAGGATGGGGAGGTTACACGATGCAGCAGTGCACTCATGCATGGATCTGGAAGTGGACGGATGGACAGACAGACAGAGCAGCAGACCGGCCGGATGTCCACGCCCTGCCCCAGATGCCTGCTAGACCACAGGGATCCCTGGGGCCCTCCAGTCCAACCTGCCAGGCCAGGGACTCATAAAGCCCCCACAAGTGGCCTGCCCACTGTGGGCCATGCGTGGGCGCAGGGGGGGTCCAAGCAGAGGGGAATCCCCAAATAATTGTCCTGTGCCACAAAAGCATCCAACCAGTGCCAGCTTTAATTTGAGACTGCCTTGTGCGTTTCCAGCGGCCAGTCGGAGGGCTCCTGGCACTCCCTCCCCACCTGTGGGTCAGGAGCACCCCCAGGAGGCCCTGTGCTGTGAAGCCCTTCTTCTTGGGTATGGGTCAACTGGAGTCTTCAGGGGTGGGGTGGGGGCAGCCGGGCCCCCTCCTCATTAACTGCAGTAAGACATTCCCTGTGTCAGCTGGCGTTGGTCTGTAGGGAAAGGCAAGGGGAGATGGGGGCGGCAGGGGTGGTGCCCCCTCAGCAGGCGAACTCCTCCAGGTTGCCTAGAGCCGCGTGACGAGGTAACAGGCGCGGGGTGTATCCGAGGCTGTCCGAGTGGCTGCGCAGCGTGTGGCAGGTGCTCTGTGGCGGGGGAGAGAAAATGCGGGGGGTGAGTGGGGCTACTGAAAGAGACCCCTGCTTGGCTCCTGGGGAGGGGCGTGGCATGTGCGGCTGTGCCTAGGAACGTGCGCCCACACGGGTGTGCCCGTTGGCCCAGCCACCCCCTCCTCAGTTGCGGCCAGAGAGCCGGCAGATGGAGATTTGGCCCAGAGGCCCCTCAGGGCAAGCAAGGATGCTGAGGGTGGCACTGGGGCCCTGCAACAAGGGGGAGCTGAGCCCAGAGATGTTAAGGAGGGGCTGGAACTTGGGGGACAGAGGGCCAGGGCCTGCCCCTGCCGGTCCGCATCCTCCTTGCCCGTCAAGCACTGACAGGATCGGGGGGCCAGGGGCAGCAGCTCAGGTTGTGCCCGGCTACAATGGCCTATCCCCCCCCGCAGGGAGCCAGGCGTGCATACACAAGTGCCCATGAATGCACACCGGCTGAACAATCAGGCCCTCCTGCCTTGGCTGCTCCCCACTGCCTTCCTTGCTCAGCCCATTTCCTGTGGCCTCTCTCTCTCCCCCCACACAAACATGAGGTGGGGGTCACCTCAAGGCATGGTTGGAGGCAGGATCCTGGGAACCCAAACCGTCCTGGGGGCCCAAGGCCACCCGCAAGGCCAGGCAGAGGTGCCAGCCCAGCCACGACTCCTGAACAGGAGGGCCCCTTGATGTTCTGGCCCGGAGGCCTGGCAAGGAGGGAGGCCGCCGCCTCAGGCAGTTACTGGTCAGGTGGACTCTGTCTATCCTGGTCACGATGGAGGGCACAGACGCCCCCCCCCAGAAGTGAGGGATGGAGTTGGCCTTCCTCTGAGCTTGCTTCTCTGTTTTTATCGTTGATTGATCAGTTGATTTAATCCCCCTGGCTGCCCCTTCCCCAGATCTCGGACCTGGCTGCCTTAAAGCGGCCCCAGCCCCTTCCCTCCCGGCCCCCTTCCAGCTTCCGCCCAGCCTGGTCCGAGGTCGGCATCCCTTTGGGTCATGGCAGAAACTCAGGGCAACTGCCCCCGTTGCACTTTGCACACCTTTGGCATATCCTTTGTTGTCTCCTGGGGGAGGGAGAGACCCTGGTTCCCACCCTCTCCAGCATGGTATGCATCTGAAGCAAAAGCTCCACACTCCTCCTCCAGAGTAAAGCCATCCACAGATTCCTCAGCCAAAGCAGAGCTGCTGGACGGAGAGCAGGTGGGGTGAGAAGGGGTGCCCCACTGTGCCCCCTCAGCATTCCCAGGGGAGGGAAGGGGAGCCCCCTAGTACCTCCCCCCAAGCCTGAAAGGGAGCCACTACCTGGGAGGGCGGGGCGGCGCCCGGCTTCTGCTCTCGGGGCCACGAGGCAGGTCCATGTACTCCTGGTGCAGGTGGGATGCCAGATGGAGAGGGAGGCACGATGGTGGAGGCATGGAAGCGAGGGGGAGAAGGACGGGGGGCAGGAGAGGCAGAAAGGAGAGCGATGAGGTGGAGAAACGGTTCCAGGCCTGGAGGCCCCTCACTCCAAGGACCTGGTCGGTGGTGAAGATGATGAAGCCAATGGAAGGGGGAGTGCCTCTGAGCATGTGCTGAGAGCCTTTCTCTCAGCCACATGCCTGCAGCCAACCCCCTCAAGTCTGGGGAGGGCAGGAAATTTAGGCCCTTTGCTCAGCCCAGAAAGGTCTTTCTAAGCCCTCCTCTGGGGGAGCAACCCCCCAGAGGAGAGTTGGGGGCTGGGAAAATGTGTCTGCTCTGAAGCTTGGCCCCTCCAACCCCACCAAAATGGGGCCAACAGAGCTCATCCCCACCCCAGCCACCCATTTCTTGATCAGGAAGGTCAGTTTTTTTAGAATGAGGATTCTTCCACAGTTGGAGGGGAGGTGGGGAAGGTGGGGAGGGGCCGCCATGGCATGACACCCCAGGGTGGGGTGGGTTAGGGTTGAAGGGGGAAGTCGGCACCTTACCAGATTGTCGCTGTTGCTCCTCACGGCTTGCTTCCTCGCCTGGTAGAAGCCCAGAAGTTTGTCTCGGAGTACCTGCCGTGCAGCACAACGGGAAGAAAGGAAGAAGCGGAGAGCCCCAGTTGAAGCAGCTGTCCTCCCATGGGCTCCTGACTAACTACAGAGTGCCTCTCCACCCACTGCACAACAGGCCCAAGGTGGAGGATCAGAGTCATTTGGGGGGGTCGGGGGGGATATGCCAGCAGAGTCCGCGTGTGGGGTGCCACGGGGCAAAGGACAGGAAGAGCAGGCTGGGCCAGGAGGGAATCCAGTTGGATGAAGAGAAGACCGGGGGGGGGCACAGTGGCCCACTTCAAACCCCTCCGGGGCTGCCCTAGAAGGGGGAGGCAGGTGAGTCTCTGCTGCCCCAGGGGGTAGGACCAGGGGACGGGGCTGAGCAGAGGAGGGTGCCTGGCCACAGAGGCCAGTGTGCTCCCTCACCTCTCTCCCTGCAGGCACCGTCCCCTTCGCTCCAGACGCCCGCCCCTCACCCCCGCCACTCACTTCGTACAGGTAGTCAAAGATCTCCAGGATGGTCAGGATGCTTGCGCCAATGAAGAGGCCCATCTGGCCCCCAATGTCTCCTGGGGAAGCAACAGAAGTTTTCACAGTGGGGGGCAGATCTTCTCCCCACCATTCCCTTGATCAGCCCAGGAGATCCCCTCCCCAGCCTCAGTGGCTCCAGGGGGTACTTCCAACCATGTGGGGGACTGGGCAGGGGTAAGGGAGCCAAGAAGTACAGTCCCTTCCTCTTTGTGGGAAACAGGAACTTCAGGCACCCCCTATGTGTCCCCCACTTATCTGACAGGTTAGGGACCAGGGCACGATTAGAAAGTGGAACAGACTGAAAAATGGAACCCAGTCTTTCATTAGTTCTTGGTGAGCCACTGTAATTCCCTCATGTTCCTTCCAGGAAGCAGACAAAAGGAGGAAAACTGGCCAAAGAGCAGACCCCACATCGAAAGAACTGGTGTTCTTTGTTTCTTTGTTGCTGTGTGCCTTCACGTTGTTTCCTACTTATGGCAATCTTAAGGTGAGACTACCACAGGGTTTTCTGGGGCTGAGAGAGTGTGACACACCCAAGGTCACCAGTGGGGTCCCATGGCCATGGGCTTCCACAGTGGGAAATCCAACCCTGGTCTTCAGGGTTGCAGTTCAATGCTCTGACCTCTCTACACTACTGTTGGCTAAACATCTATAATTTACGATAGTCAAAAGAGCAGAATGTAAAAAAATCATGGAAAAGCTGGGGCCCCTGGCAATCGAGCCGTGCCCTGTCCCTGCAGAATGGGAAGCCCTCGGAGGGGGCAGGGCTGAAGCTGCAAGGGGCAGGGTGCTGATTTCAGGATCGTGAGCCCCCGCGGCAACTTCCCAGTCCCCACCTGACAGCAAGCTGGTGCTGAAACGGTACGCAAGTGCACTCCTTTTGTGTCTAGAATCAGCACAAAGCAGATGGAAACAGAGACACAAGCGGAGCACAGAAAACCCTGGGACACAACAGGCTTGCCCTGACAGCCCTGGGATCCTCCATCGGAAGACTGGTGGAGCGCCCCCTCCAGCAGCGCAAGGGGATGCCTGCTGGGGGTCTCGCCCTGGCCTGCAGCCGTCAAAGGGGAACACTTTGCCAGCGCTCTTGCCCCATCCGGCCTCCTCAGCAGAAGAAAGCAGTTGGACTCTGGGTGCATGTGGGGCATGCCAGCCTTGCGGCCAGTTCTCCCTGTCACCTCCCTGGACCCACATCTGTTTTCCCGCTTGGTGCCGCTTACCCAGCAACCCAGCCACCTCGTAGGCCTTCTTCTGTTCAATGGTTTCATAGTTCAAAGCTTCAAAGAAGATGTCCAGCACCAGCAGGTTCTCCCTGGATGGGGTGGGAAGCAGAGGGAGGGTCACTCGGCCCCCCGCTGGCAGGGTGGGGAGGCGGCAGAGCAGGGCAGCACAGAAGGCCCACTGGGCCCATGCACTCTGTCTGTGGGGGGTGCTGGAAGCCCCTCTGGAAACAGGCAGGACCCAGGCAGTCTGTTGCCACTTCGCCTTGGCACCCTAGTGAGACGTCGGCAGTTTGAACAGGGAGGGGAAGGGGCAGGAATGCGGAAACACCCACAGTGGGTGGGAGGGGGTCACTCACGCAATGTACTGCTCGCTGCGGTTGTATTTCTTGGCCAAGTACTTGGCTGAGGCCTTGCTGGGGATCTTGACCACAGAAAGCTCCTTGCCGTAGCGCACCGTCTCGCAGGGGGTCTGGCAGGAGCAGAACTCGTTGTCTTTCTCCACCAGGAAGTCTGGGAAAAGACGCCGGTAGGGAGTCAGGGCTGGCCCTCCCGTCTCGGCATCAGCCCTCAGCCAGCAGAGTGACATTCTCTCCCTCCAGGAAGGGCCACGCTACACATGTGCCAAACGCACCCCGCTCCTAAGGGAAGGGACAAGGCAGAGGGGGCCCCAGGGGGGCCGGGAGAGAAGAAGGGTCCCCGCTGCTTACCCAGAGCCGGGTCAGCACACTCCTTGTACTGCTCTGGGGTGCAGACGTTGGCATTCCCTGGGCAGGAGGGAGAGGAGCAGATGAGACCACACAAGAGCATCTGGGGTGTGTGGGTAGGGAGCCCCAGAGCCCCGCACCTTGCACCCCCCTGTACCCCCAGGCCGTCCCTTTAGGATGCTAGTTGTTTAATCCGCACCCTAAGGAGGAGGAGGAGGAAATCGTGGAGTAGCATTGTGCGGGAAATGGGGCGGGCAGGGAGGCAGCAGGAGTGCTCAGGACTCTCTAGCAGGGCCTCGGCACCAAAACCCCTTTCCTCACCTGGCGCAGCAACCCACTGCTCTCACCCACAGGGCGTGCCAGGCCACAGGCTGAGCCATGGTTCCCAGAGGGGCCTCCTGGGGCAGAAGCATGCAAAGAGTGCTCCGGGACAGGCCATGCAGGGCCTCTCTGACCCCCGCCCCACAGGACTCCTCTAGCGGCCTCCAGCTGCCCTTCCGGACCTGGCATGTGCACCATGCGGCAGTTGCAGTTCTCAGCCAGGTAGCGTGTCTCGCACTCAATACGGCAGGAAGCCATGCTGTAATTGGTGAAGAAGGCAGACTCGATGGGGCCGGATTTGCAGACGCCCCAAGGGGGTGGGAGGTAGTAGAGCTGTGGTGAGAGACAGTTAAGGAAAAGGCTGGGGAGGGGGTCAACCCACCCTAAGACCCTGGAACCCCCACGCAGCCAGACATCCAGCTGACACTCTTCATGCAGCCACCCCATGCACAAAATGCGGGGGTCCTATTGCGGCCCTCTCCCCAAGCACCAGGACACCTCTCTGAGACATGCTGAGGGTCAGTGCTCCCAGCCGTGCCGTGTGGGTGCGCCCCCTTGCCCCGATACCAGAAAGCAGAGACTGCAGAAAGACTTCACTGGGGCTGGAGAAAAAGGGGGAAAGGGGAGCACCCAGGTTCCCCCCCAAAGAGGGTAGAGGTCTCAGGCCCGGCCGATGGAGTTTGGCAGATACCCTTTGCTCCTGGCAAGAGACAAACGTCTGGAATCCGGGGGCCACGCCAAAGCCCAGCTGGTCAATGGAGGGTGGCTCGCTTTGGCTGTGGATTTGCACCTTCACGCCAGCCTCATAAGAGGTCTCGTCTGGAACACCAAAGGGGGGAGAGGGAGAGGGAGATGAGGTGACAGGGTGAGGGGATGAGGGGTGGATGGCCAGTTGGCCTGGGGCACCTCCAGGCCTCTCTAAGAAACCAATGTCAACACACGTGTGGCTCAATCGTCCCACCACTTTGCTGCTCCCAACAATGAAGCCAAGGCCGCCTCTAAGCCAACTGCTGGAGCCCAGTGAGTGGTATGTCCTCGTGTAACTCAGGGCCACTTACACATACCCCTTGCACTGGGTGCCACCTGAAGGAACACCCAGCAGTCCCTTGCACGGTGTCCAAAACCCCCATCTGGGCAGCTGCCAAGCCCTGGGGGTTGGGGTGGGGGGCGCTGCTGTGGTTGTTAAATGGCTGGGGGAGCTGGAAGCAGCGGAGGCAACCGGGGGCAGGAACTGCAGCTGAGGCATGGGAGGGAAAGAGGGTTGCTCCCCCAGAAGGAAAAGGCAAGTTCCTAGCCCCACAAACAAAACCTTCTCTGGTCAGGCAGCCCTCTCCTCTTGCCCCTCTGCAGCCCCAGAAATAGGAAGGGGTGAGATGCTGCCCCTTTCCCTCCCACATAACAAGCAAAAGGCCAGTGGCTGAGGTGGCCCCCTGTGGGGCCCTGTGGAGTCCTGGGGCTCAGCCGTGGGCTGAAGTGGGCCAGGGAAACTGCTGCCAAGACAGCCAGCCAGCCAGCCTGCCCCAGGCTCCCACAACTGGCCTGCCCAGCTCGCCAGTCACTCACCTGTGTCTCCCCAGACGGGCAGGTACTCGTCCTGCTGGATGTTCAGCATCAGTTCCAGGCCGTTGCCGGTGCCACCTTTGACCGTTGTGAGGAGTTCGTAGCCAGGGGCACCAGAGTTGAATGTGTAGCACTTGCCCAGGCGTGTGAAGATCTGCAGGGGGTGAGGGTGGGCAGGACGGGGAGTGTGGGAATGGGGAGGGAGAGAGAAAGAGGGGGAGGGGGGAGGGAGGAGGCACAGAAGCGGCTCCCAGTCAGTTTTGTCCTATACAACCACCTCTGTTCAAAAGGAAGATCGTTATAGTTGTCACTGCTGTGGAGTGACACTGCAGTGGACTCACATGCACACAATTTGAAAAGGCAAGTATGTTTTAACTTGTGGGTACATTGCTTGCAAAATGTGATGAGCAAGGAGCAATGCCTTGCTCATTTCACAAAAGGTTTCAAGCCCTGTTGGCCCTGGGATCAGAGCCTGCAAGACTGAAGGAAAGCGGGGGGGGGGGAGTGGGCACTAGGGATGGGCAACTGCAAGGGGAGGGGGCAGGGCCAATTTCCCTCTAGAGCCAATGTGGGAGCACCCTCCCCACAGCAAGCTCCAATGCTTTCATTTCCCCCCACATCCCTCCTCAAAATGGAGACTGGAAGATGTCACATCACCTGCTGTTGCCACTTTGAGAAGTATTACAAAGGAAAATAAGTTTCTGGGGGGTCAGTTGTTGGAAGCAGGGTTGGTTTTGTTTGTTTCCATGATCTGTGTGATTTTCAGGCCTGAATTTTTAATTTTCTGAAAGCAATGGGGTTGGGACAGGGGGTTCAGGGGCCACGCTCTTCCCACTCCAGCCTATGCCGTGGGCATGTTGCCAGGAAACTGTTGGGAAAATCTCAGCATTCTCTCTCCCCCACATCTTGTTGTTAGAACAAGTGGGCAATAGCCAGATAGGACTCCTTTTGTCTCCTGCATGCCAGATCTCCTCCATTTGACTTTTTCTGTCTTTTATTGCATGATTATAAATACCTTTGGTTCTCAGGTGATCAGATCATGTGGCCCAGGACTGTGTTTGGGTCATCGGTCTTATAAAAGTTTAGACCCCTCCTTGCTCTCTCTCTCTGATCTCTCTTTGTTCTCATGGCTGCTATTCTCTGAACTCTTCGTATGCTTTGAGTCTCCATCGAGAAGGATGGTGAGTTAAGACCGAAGATTCTCCTATTCACTAGTTAGACAGGTAGCAGGCTCTCAATACAGATGTAAATGAAGAAGCCATTAGTAAAGTATTCTAAGTTTTTATCCAAAGCTACCTGTGTTTGTGTTTATTACATCAGCCAGTCTGAAGCCACAAGTCATTAGACAAGCTTTTAAACGTTTCTTTGTGTAACTCTGCTAAATGAAGGCTGAATCCTAACAGTTTTAGTCTCATTTCCAACAGAAACACTGTGTGTGGCATTTGCACAAACCCATCCTTGATCCCCGGGTGGGCACTGGCCCTCGTTCTTGAAGATGCAGCTGGAGGACTCAGAAGAAAATGCTGCCGCATAACACAGCATTCATAGAATGATAGAAGAGCTGGAAGAGACCCCAGGGGCCATCCAGTCCAACCTCATTATCCAGGAACACACATCAAAGCACACAGTTCTTATGGAAGCCTTAGAAGAGGAGAGCGGCCTCTCGCAAGACTCCATACAAACTATCTCGGCCACCCTCTACCCTCCAAACTCTCATGGTACCAGGGAGAGAACATTCAGCTGGCCCAGAAAACGCCCCACAACATGCAGGGGCCGGTAGACTGACTGACCCACAGCTCACAGGCTGTTGCAACACAGCCAGGGCAGCGTGTGACGCTGTGCAGCCCCATTCCTTCCTAATCACAGGACTGCGTCTGTGAAGGTGTGAGCCCGTTTCCTGGCCCTTTAGAGTTTCAGCCAACATCCAACAGCCTCAGCTCTCGGCTCACACTGGCTGCTTGCTTGCATGGTTTTAATCAATGAATTATTTGCTCTGTTAAGGATTAGGCCTTGTTTTGGTTGGAAGGACATCAGTACCTGTTTCAGCAGGAAACGGGGGCTGCTGTCTCCACTCCACTTCAAAGACGCCGTTTATGCTGCCACTCTCACACAGAGAGGTCTGCTTCTCTGTTAGTCACCCCAAATGTTTTGCTCCTCTTACTTGGAAAGCAAACTCTATTCATGATTTTTTTGAGAGAAGTCCAGAAGCACACTGTTTTCTTGACAAAACCACAACGATTATGGTTTCAGCACACGCCCAGGGAAATGAAAATGGTAGGCAGCAGAAACATTAACACACAGCCTACTTTGGTGTTTCAAACAAACAAAATGTTTACTTGCAGTCTGCCACAATAAACGAGACTTCAGAGATAAGCAAAGCATGTGGATGGGGTGGTTTTTGCCATCTCGCTGTTAAAAGCTCCTCTCTTCTCTTCTTGTGTCCCCTTCACCCTTCAAAACAGGCACCTGGGTCTCTCAGTACATTTCCTAAGACAGCTTTTCCCTGAGGCTGGCCGGCCGACAGCCTGGCAGGGAACTCAGAAGGGTCTGGGGTGGGGAAAAGAAAAACTAAACCCCCCCCTCCATTCACACCCGAGTAACTTGAGGAAAAGCCACAGTGGCCTAGTGATTTGGGCACTGGAATCCCACTCGACCATGACCAGGTGATGTGATAGATGCTGCTGCTGTGATTGAGGAGCAACTGACTGTGCCTGGGACCGAGCCAGTGAGTGGGATAGAGGATGCCTCCGAGATCGAGGAGCAACTGACTGGGCCAAGGACTGGGCCAGTGAGTGAGCAAGTCAACCTGCAAACATCCCCTGCGCTGGAAGGTCAAGCAGAGACAGAGTTGCCCCGGCCAGCTCATGACGGAGAGGGAACCAGCAGTGATGCAGAGGAGTGGCAGCCACCTGTGCCCATCAGCCCTCAACCACGAAGAAGGCTGTGGCTCGGCAGAGAGAGATTCCTGACAGGTGGCCTTGGGCAAGTCACACTCTCTCAGCTGCAGTGCAAGGTAGAGGCAAACCCACTCTGCACAAATCTTGCAGAGAAAACCCCAAAGTAGGTTCACCTGAGGGTCGCCGTAAGTCAGAAACAACCTGAAGGCACATGACAAGAAGCTGATCTATGGAACTCCCCATCGCAAGGAAATCCCCGTGGTAGAGGAGCCAGCAATTTCTGGACAGGGGCTCCGGTCTCAGCGTAGCATCCCAGCTGAAGGCCCGTCTCCATCTTTTGTAACCAGGGCGTGTCTGAACCTCTGAGACTGGGGGGGGGTCAGCTGTTATCAGCTCCCCAAAGGGGCCCAAAGGGAGAGAGGGTGGGAGTGCCAACGAGGCCCAGGGCATGGGCTGCTCAATCCTCCCGCCAGCCAGGAAAGTTCGGTACCAGCTTGTTTTCCCAGCCCGCTCCTTCCCTGTTGCAGCTGCTTCAAATTGCCCTCCCCTTCCCGACCCCTCTCCACCTTCGGCACGGAAACACGCATCTTTTATTGGAAGTGCCTGGGAGAGAAGAAAGTGAGCCCGCGCATGAGCAGAGTGCAGGTGGAAAGAGAGCCTTCAACACCACGGATGAGATGCCAGGTGCCTCACCCTCCTTCGTGCCACCTGAAGAAGTCAAGGACAGCAAAGTCACTTTGTCCTGAAAGAAAAGTCTTCCCCCCAAACCCCCCGCAGACAGGCAGGCAGGCAGGCAGGCACCGCAGGCAAGACACAACCTCCTCCTCCTTGCACTCTGCCAACCCGGCCCCATCGCCCCTCCCACCGCCGTTCCATCTGGGTTCTGGTCCCAGGCCGAGGTCTCTGGGGGGAGTGGAGGGGAGAGGGGGAGTCCCAGTCCACCCCCAGGAAAAAAAGGAAGGAGGGAACTCAGCATCTCATGCCACCACCACCACCCTTTGCTGCCAGGTGATGTCCTATTGAACTGGGTATTAAGCAAAGTTACAGACCATGTGCAGAGTCCCTCTGCCCCATCGCTGCAGCATCACTACACCTTTCAGTGCCATTGAGTCCTGAAATCAAATGCTGGCTCTCCATATTTCTTTCCCCACCCCCAGACCCCCCTCTGAATAAGCAAAACAGCCTTCCCAAACCGGAACTGGATTCCTCTCAGACCCACAGACTTCCTTCAGGCTTGAAATTAAGCTCCAGAACTACGAGTCCCAGAATTCCTTAGTTCCTCCTGACATTTTCTGTGCCAGCCGTCAACCAACTGGCTGCCAGAGAGGGAAGACACACAGAGGAGCACAGAGACCGATTCCCATAAGAGTGGATGGCAGAGTGGGGGGGCACTGGCCTTCTGCTCCTAAACTGGCAAAGCCGGGAGAAATGCAACTAATTCCACTCCCTTGAATTTACGGTTTCATAAGCCTATCAAAGATTCCTGCTACTGGGAATTGACAATAAAAACTTGTTCAAAATTCTAGCTTTTTTTTTAAAGTAGCACTAAGGTTTTTATTGAAATCACATTAAAAAGAATGCAAATGGAATAAGACAAGGCCTTGTGAGAACCACAAATTATTTGAGGTCACAGAGAGACCAGAGTGGGGCAGGTCCCCCTAGTTCTTGCCTCTTCCAGATGGGGGTACAAAACTGTCCACCGACAGCCAAGGACCGAGGGAGGTGCCCTTCTGGACTTCCTTCTCCATTCTGCTAAGCTGCTCCCCTGTACTTGGCACATGCTCAGAGGCATGACTGCCTCATCATCCTATACGCACAATACAGTGAAACCATAGAGGTCATGGGGCTGGTCCCATCTCCACTGTCCTGATTAATTCATAGCTCAGCATCGAGCCCCTCGCCCAGCTTCCCCTTGCTCCGATCCTCCCCTTTGCAGCACCTGGAACTCCACATTCAATTAGGGGTTTTGGGGGGAGGCAGAAGCCAAAATGGCCCCACAATTCCTTCTGATTCTAAGGTTCTATGAAGGGGCCCCATGCCAGCCCCCACCCAGAACTTTTGGAAAGAGCTATGCAGCGTGGGAGTGTCCTCCCTGAGGCTGGGCCACACCAAAGAAAACCACGCCTTCTGCTGCTATGCCATCAGCTGGAGGGGTCAGATTCTGCCTACTTGGCCCCTCCCCACAGATTTTGGGCCAAGTGGCTGATGGTAGAAAGAGAGAAAGAGGGAGGGCAATGCAGCTCAGCATGGAGACGAAACCACAGCAGCCTTTGGGACCAGGGGAGAGAGGGAAGTGGGAGGGCTGACGCTCCTGGGTCAAAATGGGATCCGGTGCCCCTGGAGGATGAAAGGGTGGCTGTGGGATACAGGAGTCTCTGCACCCCCATGCCCAAAATCCCTCCATCCTTTCTGCTTCCATCCTTTAGCAACAGAGATGGGCCTCTACCCCAATGTTCTGCGTTTATGAAACTGAAATAGCTGCCACCCACGGGCTCCATCCCTGCAGTCACTGGCACAGTTCAAAATCTGACAGTGTTTCACCTGCAAGCATGTATATTAGAAAGCAAGCACAGCCAGTACACTCTGCACATGAGTTGAGGCACTTCAGTGGGTGTTTGGCACTCACGTGCTGGCCTCAGCCTCAACATAAGCCCAGTTCCCAACGGATTTCAGGGGAATGCTCCCCATCCCCAGCACCCCACGGCACTTGGAGCTGGACCCGGGACCTCAGGAAGTCATGGGGACAGGGGTGCCCGCCAGGAGGTTCTGCCAGGGAGCCAAAAGCCCTTCCCTCCAGACCTGCCACAGTGCAGTTGTGGGAGCAAAGGGTGTGGTGGTCTTGGGTTTGGGCCCAGCGATCTCTTGGGGGGTCAAGCACAATCCACAATACCCCTATAATAAATGGCAGGAGACGGGGCACAGCCTGGCTGTAGGGAGAGTGACATTCCCATGGTGCTGGGCTGGGGAGAGAGTAGCCCGGGGTACGTGGAGCAGCAGGCCAAGGGCGGGGGCTCCACATCCCACCTCACACTGCCGCACTGCCAGCTGGCCAAGGAGCCACCTGCCGTGGCCTGGTCAGCTGCATGCCCATGGCTGTGTGTGAGTTGGGGGGGCACAAAAGCAGAGGCCATGACTACAAGACATTGCAAGGCGGGGTAGGGGGCTTGGGAGCAATGGGCCAGCCGGATGGCGTAGACTCACGGAGGTGAAGTTCTGGGGGCTGCATTTCCGGGTCCCGAAGCGGCACTCCAGAAGCATCTCCTCCAGGCGGTGGCCCGTCCGCTCGACAAACTCCTCCATGTTGAAGTTGGTGCTGGGGAAGAAGCCAGGGGGCTCGATGTCTGGCCTCCCCAGGGCCCGGAGGTAGTGCGGGAAGTCAGGTGGCTGCACTTCCAGCAACTCCCAGCCCATCCAGTGTAGGTCGTCGCGGGTCAGCTGGGACCGCCGGACGCGATTGAAATTGCAGAGGCTGACTGCCGGGAAGGTGAGGAACCGGCCCTCCTCCTCGTCCAGCATGGTGACACGGTGGTACTCCCGGTAGTAGCCCACCCGCTCCGCCACCTGGTACAGGAAGATGCCCACGGCTGCCAGGACGGCCCCTGCCCAGGCCAGGCGGCGCAGCGTGAAGGGGCCGGGCAGGAAGACGTGACTGAGCCCATGCAGAGTGCAGGAGCCAGCAAAGGCCACCAGGTTGCAGGCCTTGGGGGCCAGCTTGTCCCTACGGGGCTCCTTCATGGTCCTTGGCAGTGCGCAGGAGATGCTTCTGTGGTGCCACTGGGCATGCGTACGTGCGTGCATGCAGGTTGGGTTTCAGGCACCTTCCAGAGCCAGAGCAAAACCAAGGCGGCTGAGGGCAGCGACTGCGGCCAATCCTGGGCAGGGGAGGGAGGGCCAGGCAGGTGACCAAGGAGGCCTGGCCAGCTGCCAGGGGGTGGCGGAGGAGGAAGAGGGGAGTCCCCATGGAGGACAGGCAGATGTTCAACTGGGAGGGACTCCTGAGCAGTAGCAAGTGGCCATGAGGGATCCCAAGGCAGAGAAAGATCTATCCCAAAGAGGGCTGTTGTTCCAGCTGCCCTCTATATGGGGGGGTGGGGGGGCAAGGCTACTTATGGGGTGTCCGTGAGAGAAGGACTCCCTCATCCCCATGGGTGGAAGGCCAGTCCTCCACCCCCTCATCTGTCCCCTGCGATGATAAGTAGGGGTGGCTCACACACCAGTGACCAGAATGCGAAACACACCCCTGCATTGGGCCAGGTTGCTGGCCCAGCCAGTAGCCCAGAAGGTGGTTTGTGAGGGACGCGTGGGAAGGGACCTGCTCTCCAATGCTCCTGGGCCCAGCTGACAACCCTGGCCCTCCGGGTGGACAATCTCCCAAGGGCAGCCCTGCCGGGAGGAGACACAGAGCTCGCCTGAAGCGCCTGAGTGCCCCCTGCAGGGCAGCGCCAGGCACGGGAGGGAGGCAGGGGACAGAGGCGTCTGATAGAGACTCAGCCCAAAGCAAGGGCACCTCTGTATGTGTCAGCTGAGCCCACCCACACCCTGAGTGAGTGAGTGCATGTGCGTGCCGGGGGAGTGTCAGCAAAGCAAAATTGCCGAGTCTGCTCCACAGCCCACATTCCGCTGATCCGTGGATCTGCACACCAGCAGGCCCTTCATCTGGTTGGCCAGCCACCGCTAGACCAGACACGTGGAGCCCAGTATTCACCAGTGGCTCACCCGTGCGCTACCGCCATTGATCCAATAGGTCTACTCTGGCTGGGACCAGTCGTCAAGCAGTCAGGCCTACTCCAATCCCCCCCCACTTGGCCAGGGTCCCTGGTTCTGTGCCCTCAGGGCAGGCATGGCTTCAGGAACCTGGTCTACTTGCCAACACCTGGCTGTGGGCTAGCCACTCCTTCTAATCTTTCATTTTCCCTCTCCCCCCGCTCCACTGTGATTTGTCTGTAACAGCAGCCTGCCTTGTCAGAACGATGTGAGGGCAAATAAAAGGGCTCTTTGAGGGAACAGATACCCACAGCTCAAGGAGAGGAGAACCAAGGGCCCCCTTAAGTACATCCACCCACCTTCCCTGTAAACCAGCAACCTCTGACCGCGGGGCCTAATGCTAATGTGTCCTTCTGGGGAGTGGGGGCACCAGCATGCTCCCCCACTGGCTGGAAGTACTGGCAATTCTGCAACAAGAGCTGTTCTCCTGTCACTCCCTCTATGGTGGACCCCTCAGCCAGAGCTTGCCCCCCACAAAAGCATTTCAGTGTCCCATTGGGAAGCTTCACGCCCCCCCCCATTCTTATTCAGATCAGGCTCAGCTCTCCACCTCTCCCACATGGCTCTTGATCTAGATCTTGATTAACACAGAGCTCATCGGAGTGTCAGGCCAGATTTCATCCTCACAACCTCCAAGATTTCAGCTCTTCAGCTTCTCAGGGCTGCCTCAGAACCTCTTGCCACTTTCACAGCACTTTTTCTCAAAAAACAAGCCATAAATTTAAAATTGTTCAAGGGAGCTGAAGTCTGGAGCAGACCGTGAGGTTCTCAGGGGGCAGGTGGGCACCGAGGCACAGGACTGTGGAGTTTTGCAGTTCAGGCAACCTCACTCCGTTGCTTGGAGCTGAGGTCTGTGAGATTTTCTCCCATCTCAGGTCCAAGAGGCTAGTAGCACAGGTACGCACACTGATGGCTGACTGCCGTGGAAGCGCTCTTCTAAGGCAAAGGCATGTGGGGTTGGCAGGGAGGGGAGCAGAAGGCAACACAAAGCCCAGGCGTTACACCTGCACCTGAGGAGGGAGGCAAGATAACCAAGCAGCCTGTGGCCCGGGCACAGTGCTGGCCACCCTGCCTGAGAAATCGGACAGTTGGAGCAGGTGATGCACACAATCTGCAAACAAAATCAGAAGAGGGCGGAAGCAACTCTGTGGCTCACCTTTGGGTGCCCAGGAAGGGCTAATGTCCAGTGTGGCATGTAAAAGCAACCACTCACAAGTGCATCATTGCATAACTATTGAGGGGAGGTGTCATGGGGGAGGCTGTGGGCCCCACTGTGTACCTACTCCTTGTGGAGCCCCCACATCTCTGGGACGGCCCCACTGAGATGTTCCCGCTAGAGGGCTGAGAAACTCCTCCTCACTCGGTGGCCCTACGCTGAAGGAGAGGGAGAAGATGTGGCTGCCACGGCAACCAGCTTGCTAAGGAGGGAAATCACCACGGCAACCGCTTATCCCAAAAGGGAAGCTGAGCATCTTGCTGCTCTCCACAAGTCCTAGTCCACTGCCTCGCCCTGCCACGGAGGAGGGCCCAAGCTCCTGCAAAGGTGTGCCCCAGTGGCGAGGTTCTGCCCAGGCACAGCAAAGGCCTTGAGCGTGCCCCCAGGTGAGGCCTAGAGGAGGGCTGCCATCCAAGGACCAGCCCAGCTAGGCAGGACCTGAAACCAGAAGGATGCCCACCAGGTGGCACAGTGGGCATGGCATCCCCGCATGTGGAGCATGTGGCACTTCTGCCAACAGAGGAACAAGATCCCAGACCTTTATGGTGCCCCTTTTAGCCTAAGTGGGTGCTGGTGCCGCCCCTCCTGTTTTAGCCAAAACAGCATCACACGCACACGCACACACCAGCCATGGAGCCTGTCCCTGAAACCTCCCTCGGTCCTTCCGCTCTTTCCATGCACGCCACCCCACAGGGCCACTCGAACACTTCCGCACCACTTCTGGAGAGGCTGCAGCCAAATGCTTCCACCGGGAAGGCAGGCGGACCCTCCTTCCACAGCTTCAACACTTCTCCTCCCACTCTGCTAACCACACACACACACACACACACACACACACACACACACAAACATGCACAGGCACATACACACCATGACCCCAGGAACCCTGTGGCAGGATGATGACATTTGACAATCAGGGGCCCCATCGTGTATGTCCAGGTGCGGGAAGGTGAAACACACACAAAGGATTTACAGCAAAGGCCTTGGGATGGAGATAATCAAAAGGGTGGGGGGCCCTTCTCTCCCCAAACTGCTCTTTCAAGGTCCATGCATGGCAGCGAGTTCCTCCAAGGCAGGGAGTCGGACTCGATGGCCTCAGTGGTTTCTCCCACCTCTAGGATTCCCTGATTCCACGCTTCTGTGCTGGTTTTGCATCTGATGTCGCTTCTGTTTTCTGACTTCAGCCTCTTTTCCTCCGTCTTGAAATTTAGATTCCTGCTGAACCCCACCCCTAGAAGACAGGAGGGATCTCCCTGTTTGTGCATTCTCACTTACTTCAAAGGAGCACCCTCAAAGGTTCGGGACACAAGTGGTTGCCCAAGGACCTCACAACTGAACTGCTTATCTAAGGTATGTCCACAACCGACCTAAAGGTGCAGAGTGTCAGAGACCCTGGCAGGACGGAGACGCGAGCACTCATCTCGGCCTAACAAGCTTAGCACCAGCTTCAGGGGCCCAATCCGTGGCTGACCCCTTGCTTGCTTTGCTCCTGCCCAGTCAGCTATTTACAGCAGATAGCCGCAGAACAAGATGTGCACGTGGCAAACTTTCCCAGGACTGACATCAGTTTTCCACCTGGCCAACATAAAAATGCCCCCCAAAGCAGGCAGAACCTGGGGGCAAGGGCCTGCCTTGGAGGTGCCACCACCAAAGCGGCACGTGGGCACAAACACCTGAGGTACCTGTGGGTACAGATAGCTCCTGACTGGCTTTCAGCACAACACCAGTTCCTCCCCCAACTGGAGCCCATCACCTGTGTATGTCAATGTTCTAACCTTTGGTGTAAAGAGCATTATAAAGAAACATCATCATCATCATCATCATCATTATCATTATTATTATTGCTGCCCAGTTGCAGGCCAGTTATAGCCCTCTGGCCCCACTTCAAAGCCATGGCAGCTCCGTCCCAGAGAATCCTGGGATTTGTAGTTGGCGGTGCTTAGAATTCCCTGCTGGAGCTCTATTTTTTCCATAGTTCAGGGGAAAGTGGACTGGAACTCCATGGCAGAGAATTCCAAGTATCTCTTCTTCAACTACAAATCCCAGGATTCCAAACGGCAGAGCTATGACAATTAAAGCGGGATCAGACTGGGACAATGATGCAGTGCAGACACACCTGAAAAGAATCTTCAGCCCCCAAAGGGGCCCTGCAAAGGAAGGCCCCTCTCATCCCTGCCTCTGAGTATCCTTCCCTCCCACTGGCAAAGAGGCGGCCGCTTTGCTTCACGCCATACAGGCACACCTGGCAACGTGGCCATTCCTCCCCCAGCCCTCCCCCCATGGGCCCCATCCCTTCATTTTTGGGTCCCTTGTGCACCTCTTGTCATCCAAACAAGGTCCCCATTTCAGAGACCTCTCCACAGACCTCATCCAAACAAGGCCCCCATCCCCAGATGTACAGCTGAGGGCAACAGGGTGTTAGGGGAAAATTTTAGGGGAGGCTGAGGCCCCCTCCCTATTTCTTTCAGGGGAGGGCTTTTTGCAGTCCTAATTGCAGGGGGGGGCATGGGGTGCTGCCCATCATCCCAAAGCTCTCCTGCCCCCCATCCCTTGCAATGTTTGGTTCCCTCAGGGCTCAGATTTGGGGGGACACAAAAAGCTGTCTCCTGCAGGACATGAGAGGCCCCCTGGGGAAGATCCCCCCCACTGATCCCCCCACAACAGGCTGCCCCTCCATTCCTTGCTTGAATTAACAGCCTTGGCTGAGCAGCCCAGCCCAGCCCAGCCCAGCCCAGCCCAGCCCTCGTCCTGACCAGGGGGCCCAGAGCATACCTCCCCCATTTGAGGAGCAGCCACTCCAGCTAAGCAGGGCCAGACCTGGGTAGTACTTGAGTGGGAGATCATCAAGGGGGTTAAAGGAAAGCGGTTACGCACGGGGGTGGGGGGCATGGACTTTCAGTGGCTCCTCTGGTAGGGATCAGGGGGCGCCCAAGACCGGTTTTTGGGGGTCAGGGATGAGCAAAAGGGGGTCTTGCAGTCCGGGTCCTAAAAAGCTCGACGCGGCTCGGGGGGGGGAAGGGGCGCCAGCCTCTCCTGGAGCAAATTCAGGGCCGACTTTGGAAGCCTGCTCCCTGAAACCAGAGACCCCCTTCCTTCCTTCGCAGGGGCGCGGGCGGGGGCGTTGACTCTACGCAAACGCTCAGCGGAAGCGTCTCCCCCTTGGGCGACCTGGGAAGGCCCTCCCTGTGCAGCCCCCTCCCTGCAGCCCCCCTTCTCCTGCTCGCCCCGGGCCCGCCAGATCGCTCCCAGTGAATGCTGAGGGGGTGTCAGTACCGCTGCGGCCAGGATCGAGGCGCCCTCCCTCCTTCCCTCCCTGCGCCGCTCCCCGCGGGCTGCTTGAGCCCACCAGCCTAGCAGGAGCTGCCCAGAGAGAGACCCACGTCTCGCCTCGTCCTCCTCCTCGCGCGGCCAGGCATGCCACAGTTCACGGGAGGAGAAACTGATGGGAAGAGGCCGTCGGCGGGTCGGTCGGTGGATCTCCCCTTCCCCCTCCCCCCGAAAGACCCTGGGACCCGTCCTCTGCGGCCGCTCCAGCACAGCTCCCCTTCTCCCCACTCACCTCCGGCCGTCAGCGGGGTGATCGGGACCTCGCCCTCCGCCCGCCCCGCCCCCGCCGCGCCGCGGGACTCACCACGGAGAAGTTGCGGGCGGTGCAGGGGGCGCCGCGGAAGGAGCAGCGCCAGAGCATCTCGGCCAGGTCGTGCCCGGCGCGGTCGTAGAGCTCGGCCATGTCGAAGGGCCGGGCGCGGAAGCCGCGGAAGTCGGCCTTCTGCCGCAGGGCGGCCAGGGCCGAGGCGGCGGCGGGGGGCTCGGGGGCGGCGGCGGGCGGGAGGCGGTGCCGGGCGTCGAGCAGGGCCAGGAGCCGGCCGGCGTGGTAGAGGTCGTTGCGGGTGAGCTTGGAGAGGCGGACCCCGTTGAGGTTGCAGAGGGTTACGGCCGGGAAGGTGAGGTTGGGCGCCGCCACCTCGTCCAGCTTGGTGACGTGCGGGGAGCCCAGGAAGTAGCGGACCCGCTCCGCCGCCGCCGCCGCCAGCAGCCCCACCGCCCCGGCGAAGCAGAGAGCCCACAGCAGGCGCCGCGGGGCCGAGGCCGCCCGCCCCTCGCCCCCGCTGCCGGCCGCGCCCACGCCCACCCCGCCGGCCACGATGTGGCTCAGCCCGTGCAGCGAGGAAGCTCCGGCGAAGACCGCCAGCCGCGAGCGGCGGAGGCGCCCCGCTCCTGGTCCTGGTCCCGCTCCCGCTCCCCGTCCGGGTCCCAGCCCCGGCCCGGCCTCCCAAAGCGCGCCGCCCGCCGCCGCCGCCGCCGCCGCCGCCTTCATGCCTTGACGGGGGTCCCCGCGGGCTGCGTCCGCGCTGCCCGGCCGGGGGACGACGGCGGCGGCGGCGGCGGCCGTTCTCCTCCTCCGCCTCCTGCTCCTGCTTCTCCTTCTGCTTCTCCTCCTCCTGGTCGGGCTCTCTCCGGAGCTGGGCGGGCCGTCCGCGCCGCCCTCCAGCCCATCCTCCTCCTCCTCCTCAGCCCCCCGCGCGCTGCGCCCGGCAGCCCACCCCCCGCCTTCCGGGCAAAGCGCGGGGAGCGGCCCCGACGGCCCGGCGGTGGCGGCAGCAGTAGCGGCCGCGGCCCCGGGGGGAGGAGAGAGCCTGTGGAGGGCACCGGGAAGAGCGCGCGCGGCGGCGGCCTCCGCCTGCCTGGCTCCTCGGCTCTAGCTGTGGCCGCCTCCCGGGGCGCCTGCGGCGGATGCGGCGGCGGCGCGTTCACGCGGCAGCCCCCTCCCGCTCAGACGTGCTGCGCACCCGCGGTAGCCCCCGCAGCGCCGACTCCACCCCCCGGAGCCGCCGAGGTGCTCCCGGTTGCTGGGATCCGAATGGCTGCCCCCCGCGCCGGATCTCCCCTTCCCCGTTGCCCCTAGGGAGCCCGCCCCCGCGCCGGTCCTTTCTCGGTGCTTCCGGGGCGCCCGCGGGAGCAGCCCCCTCCTGTCCAGGGCTGAGGCGGCAAGACGGGCTGCTTCTGGAGGGACCCCCATGGAAGAGAGGCAGTTTGAAAGTAGCGGTGGGCCAAGGGCAGGGCAGGGACCAGAGACAGCCGCCCCCAAGGCTTTTTGGGGCCCTTGTCCTTCCAGCACCCCTACCCCCGCCACTTACTTTGGTGACCCTAGAAAGGGAAGGGGGGGTTCCGTCACTGGAAGCTTCCCCGACAGCAAATTGCCTTTGAAGTCTCTTCTCCCCTTTACCTATTTTTTTTTAAAGCCAGAAGGGGCTCCCAGCCCACATGAAGGGTCCCCAGCAGAAAATGCCCCCCCATCCCCCTAGATGCCCACCCCTCTTTTGAAGTCTCCTTTCAGAGCCCTCCTCTTGCCCCCTCACCTGCAGACCTGTGCCTGCGTCACACTGGGGGCAGATGATAAGGGTCTTCTCTAGCCAGAGACCCCTCCCCGTTTTAGGGCCTCCAAGAGGTTTCCAACCACTCCCTCAGTCAGTCCAAGAGTCTTTTTGTTTTCTTCTGCCCAAGGGGTGGCACTTTGGGGGGATCCAGCTTTCTTTTCCTTTCCCTTTCAGGTTTCACAGGGAGGAAGCTGAAGAGGGACCACTCAGGACCACCCACAGCCTTTATTATTCTCTCTGAAAATGCCCCAGGGATTTGGTATAACTTGGTGAAGAGGAGGCTCTTGGGTCACCTTTCCCCTTGCTTAATGAGTGGGCCAGGATTCGGCTTCGTGGGCCTTGGCTCTGTGCTGTAGAATCATGGATACAGAGTCTGCTGGGAACCCAAACATGGGGTTCAGGGAAGTGGAAGAGAACCAGGACAGCCAGCCTGCGGTCCTCCAGATGTTTGGGAGACCAGTTCCCCAGTCCTTGACCATTGTCCAAGGCTGGCTGGGGCTTCTGGAAACCACTGGAATAGAACCACCTCGCTGAAAATGTGAAGTACCTCCACAAACGACAAATCCCAAAATACCATAGGAAGGAGCCCCGGTCATGAAAATGGTACCAAGCTGCTGAGTCTGTCCATCCCTAGTGCCATCTTCCTTCTGTGGCCATTTCTGCACTAGACTGTTATAGCGCTATTATTCCACTTTCAACATCCTATGGAATCCTGGAGTTTGCAGTTTAGGGGGGACTCAAAGGCCATCCTCAAAGGCCCCTCCCTAAACTGCAAACCCCAGGATTTCATAGGAAAGTGGAATAAGAGTTTTATAACAGTCTAGTGTGGAGGCCTGGTGTGTCTTTCTCCCCGAAGCCCATTTCTTTGTCCTCTCTTGGAAACCTGAAAAGCTGGTGCCACATTAAATCCACTGTTTTTTGGGGTGGGAGGAGAACCTTTATATCATGAACTCATCTTATCCTGAAAAAAAAAATTAAATACGGCCAATTTCACTTTGTTTCTTTTGTTATTTGCCTTCAGTTAACAGTGATCTTGAAAGAGAAAGGAGGGAATAATTTTAGCTTGAAGATTTTGTGATATTTAAAAAAAATAAAGAATTTGAGAAGAAATCAGATATAGAACTACTGTTGTATATTGACAATGATGATTTGAGTGCTAAAATGTATAAAATTTTGTTGAAGTTAGAAATGGATGTATTTACTGAGAGTTGAATGCAACAAGGGCAGAAACCAATTTTTTGTTATTTGTAGTTTTTTGTTTGTAGTTCTGACAGATCTTTGTTAGGTATTTTTTGCTTTTCATTTGTATTGTTATTGTTATTGTTGTGTTTATAATTTTATGGATTGTTTTGTAGTTTTGCTGTTTCTTTGTCTCTTTTTCTCCTTTAATAAAAATAAAAAAGAGTTTTGACATGCTCCATTTCATACAAGATCACAAAAGTTTCAAACTAAATTTGGTTTTTACAGGTCCCCAAGATCTTGTCATAATATGGAGTGGCTTCAATCTGAAATGTGTGGTCAACATGCACGCGTTGACAATGGTACCATACCTCAAAAGAAAAATTGTTCTTGAATATGCTGGGCCCTCAATGTCATTAACACGACTGGTGAACCTGGCCACACAGAAATGATTCTAGACTCTCCAAAACCAATTAAGTCCCCTTAACCATTTTTTTTAGCTGCAGCTGCTAAAGCTAAAGAGCACAAAATACAGCTTTTATACTGTGTGGACTGTACATCCTTTGGGGGAAGTACATAGATCAGAGTTGGAAAGGATCACCAAAGGCCATCTAGGCTAACCTCATTCTGCCAGTGCAGGAATCCACAGCTAAGGCACCCAAGAGGCCATCCACCTATCCAGCCTCCGCCTGAAGGAGAGAGAGTCCACTGCCGCCTTCTGGCAGAGTCTGTTCCACTACCAAACAGTGCTTCCATCAAGAAATTCTTCCTAATGGTTAGGTGGAATCTCTTCTCCTGTAGCTCGAACCCATTGCTCTGTGTCCTGGTCTCTGGAGCAGCAAAAAAGCAGCTGGCTCCACCTTCATACGTGGCATCCCTTCATGTATTTAAAGATGGTCCTGTCCCGTCCTGTCCCTTCTCAGCTTTCTTCAGGCTAAACCTCCCGGCTAAACCTCAGTCGTTGCTCGTAAGGCATGGTTTCAAGACCCTTCACCCGCTGGATCATTCTCCTCTGGGCATCTTCCCACTTGCCAACATTCATCTTGGCCTGTGGTGACCAGAACTGGACTTGGGAGGCCAGCTCTTTCCTTTTCTACAGGACCTGACAAGACCCGGCCTTTCCAGTCCTGGGAGCTTCAGGGTGTCTTGTTTTGCTACACTGCTAATTTCCCTGAAAACCCTATCCCCAAATACTTTGATCCCCCCCACACCAGAGGACTCACATCAGTCTCATTGATGCCCCTCCTGACATTTACTTGAAGCTGCCTTTTAACACCAGAACTTTGCAGGTGTTTGGCAAATCTGCCCCCACAACCTGATAAGCTAAGCTCCTAAGGAAAGTCCAAGCGGCCTCTATGCAGTGCAAAACGTTATGTGTTTTGGGCCTCTCCCTTACACCTCTGCACCAAAAAGGGCCTGGCAGCTGGCTGTGATGGTATAGCAAGGCCTGCATCTCCACAAGAGAGGAACTACCTTTGGTTTTTCCGGGGGGGGGGTTGGATCAGAGGCCCTGCTTGAGGGCAGAGCTAGAAGGTGGGTGGGTGGTGATGGTGAAGGAAGGGGACACAGAGAGACCCCCAGCCTGCTGCCCCATGATCAACCACGCCCAGGCTCCCCAGAGCTGTACCCACAACTGAGACTCCTGCAGGGACAGGAAGCAACAGGCCACTAAGGCATTTTGCTGCCAATGTCACTCCTGTTCCCCCAGCCAATGACCCCTGCAGCCCACCCAAAGTGCATGGCCCAGCATCCTGTGCAAAGGGGGGACAGTGGCCCTTCCTGGCCCAGCCCTAAGCCTACAGTGAGGCTGGCCCTGTGCCCTTCTAGGCCTGATTGGACCCCCCCTCTCTCTCCCCTACCCCCAAAGGACTGGTGGACCAACAAAAGGGAAAGGCCGCCTCCTCTCTGCATCCGCCTCTGCTGGCAGAGATGGCTGGCTGGCCATCCAGGGACATTGAGCCCTGTGCCCAGTGGTCTTTGGGGGGCCAGAGTGTCAACGCCAAGGCCTGGCAAGCAGCCAAGGGAGCTGGCTACAGGTCTCTTGCAGATAAGGCAGGGAATAAATTAAAGGGCTTTACTTCAGCAGAACAGAACAGAACAGGAAAAATAGCAGTAAATACCGGCAGCAGGGAGACTCCCTGGCTGTTACGTCACAGCCAGGCGAGCACACAGTCAAAGTCTGTTCGAACAAAAAAAGTTACCAGAGCTGGTCCGGGATCAAGAGGTGGCGACGTTCCAGCAGGTCGGGCAGCGTTTCAGGAGGCCAAGCTGAGATCCACAACAAGCACTTCGCCCAGAATGGTCAGTTGTGAGCCGACAAAAGACCCAAGGCTGAGTGATTGCTTTTATAGGCAGATCACTCCTCCAGGTGTTATCGCAGCTGGGCCCTGATTGCCTGGCGTTTTCTATTTAAACGTTCTGACCTCCTGAGAGCACTCTTTTGCTCCCGATGCTGCTGGTAAGTAGGCACCTGCTCTTGAAACTCACCATCCGACTCCTCTGGCTCGGCTGGGTCTGGGGCAGCCCCTGGCTCTGCTGCTGGGACTACTGGGGCCAAGGGCTCTGTGCCTGGGGCAGCCTCGGGAGTGGGCTGTGCTGGTGCAGCAGGCTCCAGGGACTCTGGCTCAGACTCAGAGCTGGTGTCCTGGAGTTCCAGGGTCCTAACACAGGGCTGCAAAGGGCGCAGGGAGAGACAGCCCCACCCTCTGCCTAGGGAACAGGCACAGTCCAGTGAGTTGTGTTTGCAGAAGACAGGGGAGGAATCCAGTCACTGGGCGTCTCATCCATCCAAACACCTCTATTATCACTACCTTATACGCTCGTGTATAAATCCAAGAAAACTCCACATACACGCAGTGATACGCTGCATTTCTGTGAGTGGCTCCTTTTCCACCAACAAAGCCCTGCCTTGTGGCTCTCTTGAACTGAGCTGAGTGCAACCTGCGTGGATCAGCCCCCTGCAGTCAATACACAGGGAGGGAGTGGCAGGAACTGGGACCCCCTGAGGCCACAGGAGAAGGGCCGGGTGGGTGCAGACCCACTCTGTTCCAAGAGGGCACATCCTCATCCCAGAAGAGAGGCGCCTGATGCCAAAGGCTTTCCAGCAAGCAGGCCTGTCCCCCCCGCCCGCAGGGAGCACCCAGTGGTCTTCTCCCTCCTCTGTGAGGGTGCCAGCAGCATGTGGGGTGAGGCAGCAGCAGTGTGTTGGAGCAAAGAGTCAGCCCCCGCTCTTCCGGGGAGATGTCCCCCTCTCCCACGGCAGGTCCTTGCTATTGTCTTCAAGGGCCCTCTCTGCCCCCACAGAAACTGGGGTGGGGACAGAGAGGGATGGAGGTTTGGCACAACCCCTCCTGCTTACCCTCTCCCTGGGAATTCTGCCCCCATCTGAACCCCCCAGGCAAAGGATGCCCAAGCAGAGCCTGTCTTGCTTTTTTATTGGGAAAATTAAGGCACACGCTGCAAGCAGGCATCAGCATCACCCCGGCCCCTTCGTCCCCCTGGCGCTTCTTCATTCCTGCTGCCCCCCACTTTGCTTCTCCAGCCGCTTCCCTGCCTCTGCCTCCCAGACTCGTTGGCAGGGGGGCCTCTCCCGCCTCTCCTGCAGCTGCAAGATGGCCAGACGAAGGGCAGATCCTCCTCCATCCTCCTCCACCGGTCTGGAAGCAGAGCAGACTTCCAAGGCCCCGCTCTGGAAAAGACCTTATGTGCCCAGGGGAATTCTCAGAAACCTTCTTACCCCCCTGGGACTGAGAGAGGGAGGGAGGCTGGCCAGGAGCCTGGCCTTCCACAGACTGCAGACAGGCCCCCACCCCTCTGCAGGCAGAGCAACGCCGGGGATGGGACGGCAGACACCCGCATGTGGCGCCCCCTCTGGCAATCCAGACACTGAAGAAAAAATGTCCTGAGCAGAGCCCCGTCCCACGGCAGCCACCAAGGCAACCACTCAAGGGGCGCCTGGAAGCAGCAGAGCCACCAAGGGAGGAAAGCACCAGAAGGCCTTTTGGCTCCCGCCTAGCCGGGCTCCTCTTCTTCGTCTGAGACCTCCTCTGGGGGCAGGTGGCGCAGATGGCTGGCCCGGATGCTGCCCAGGGTGGGGCAGGTGGCCTGGAGGCTGGCCACGCCGAGAGCGGTCACTCCCGAGCCGTCGAGGTTGAGCTGGACGAGGGGCATGTGGCGGAGGAAGCGGAGACCTAGAGGGAGGGAGGGAGGGAGGGAGGGACGGAGGGAGAGCAGGTGAGGCTGCGCAAAAGCATCGGAGAGGTCTGGCAGGGACTTCCTCGGGCAGAAGAAGGGCGGGGGCGGCTGCCCTGATCCGGCATAATCTGTTGCCCAAGGAGCACAGCAGCGTGCCTGACATTTGCAATCCGCCCTCAGAAACCATCTGACGCAGAAAACGGCAGCCAGCTCACTGTCGGCACACTCTGCCACCGGCACCAGATGCGCGTCCCCTTCTGCCTTTGAGTCGAGTTCCCTCCCATCCCAGGGGTCTTAGTTGGCCCCAGAGAACAACAGCCCCCCACTCTCTACATCTGCTTCAGCGTTGTGGACAAGTCCCACACCGGTGCCTCTCAACCGGTGAGGGCGCTTCCCCTGCAGGCCCTTACCTCGGTCGGTGAGGCGCGTACGGCTCAGGTTCGCCTTGAGGAGCTGTCCGCAGCGGGCGATGCCCAGCCTGGCCACCGTGTCCCCAACTGGCGTGCTGGCAAGACTCAGCACCTGGAAGAGGGAGCCCCCACAGCTACATTTGCCTGTGCCCACCACACCCCCACCTTCCTGGCTGCTGTTCGTGAGGTTGGCTCTTTGGCCCAGCCCCCCCGCCCTCAGAGAAGGGCTGGAAGGCAGTATTTGCTCCCCTGCTGACGCCGCACACCAGAGCAGGCTGCCCTTGCTGGTGGTGGTTGTGGCGCCCTGTTCCCAGCCCTCAGCAAGTTTTGTGGCATCGTGGCACATTTGGGTGGCAGGCTCATTTTCCATCAGGCTGACCTACAGACAGATGCACGCACGTGCGCTCACCCTGGAGGGCAGCAAGGAGCTTCGTGCAGCAGAGAACCACCAATGAGCCCCAGCCAGGGTGGAAGGATGCCTGTGGCAGAGGGCACGGGCAC